>CM042256.1:40000-112500 GCA_023566225.1 Romanogobio albipinnatus | reverse complement strand
CACAACATGAGCGGCTAAAAACCCAGGCGATAACGTGAGCTCCACTACCAGAGGAGTAGTAGAGCACTGATAATATTTACAATATATTGAATTTGATAGGTGTCTCTCACATTGTCCCACAGCAACATTACAATAGTGTACATTAATGTACAATGTTTAGTGTCTAATTCATTCATTTAACATATTTAAATTGGGGGCATCCAAGTTATTTGACATATTTGAACTTTTGACAAAAAAAAAGTAACGCAGTAATTACTTTCCCTGGTAATTAGTTACTTTTATAATGATGTAACTCAGTTACTAACTCAGTTACTATTTGTAAGAAGTAACTAGTAACTATAACTAATTACTTTTTTAAAGTAACGTGCCCAACACTGCACATGAGTCATGAACACACACTCTTGAACTCATACTCATGAACTCACACTCACACTCATGAACACACACTCTTGAACACACACTCATGAACACACACTCTTGAACACACACTCATGAACACACACTCATGAACACACACTCATGAACACACACTCATGAACACACTCATGAACACACACTCATGAACACACACTCATGAACACACACTCATGAACACACACTCTTGAACACACACTAATGAACACACACTCATGAACACACACTCATGAACACACACTCATGAACACACACACTCATGAACACACACTCATGAACACACACACTCATGAACACACACTCATGAACACACACTCATGAACACACACTCATGAACACACACTCATGAACACTCATGAACACACACTCATGAACACACTCATGAACACACTCATGAACACACTCATGAACACACACTCATGAACACACACTCATGAACACACTCATGAACACTCATGAACACACACTCATGAACACACACTCTTGAACACACGCTAATGAACACACACTCATGAACACACACTCATGAACACACACTCATGAACACACACTCTTGAACACACGCTAATGAACACACACTCATGAACACTGACTCATGAACACACTCATGAACACACACTCATGAACACACACTCTTGAACACACACTCTTGAACACACACTCATGAACACACACTCTTGAACACACGCTAATGAACACACACTCATGAACACACACTCATGAACACTGACTCATGAACACACTCATGAACACACACATGAACACACACTCATGAACACACACTCATGAACACACACTCTTGAACACACACTCATGAACACACACTCACACTCATGAACACACACTCTTGAACACACACTCATGAACACACACTCATGAACACACACTCTTGAACTCATACTCATGAACTCACACTCACACTCATGAACACACACTCTTGAACACACACTCATGAACACACTCATGAACACACACTCTTGAACTCATACTCATGAACTCACACTCACACTCATGAACACACACTCTTGAACACACACTCATGAACACACTCATGAACACACACTCTTGAACTCATACTCATGAACTCACACTCACACTCATGAACACACACTCTTGAACACACACTCATGAACACACACTCATGAACACACACTCTTGAACACACACTCATGAACACACACTCATGAACACACACTCATGAACACACACTCATGAACACACACTCATGAACACACACTCATGAACACACACTCATGAACACACACTCATGAACACACACACTCATGAACACACACACTCATGAACACACACACTCATGAACACACACTCATGAACACACACTCATGAACACTCATGAACACACACTCATGAACACTCATGAACACACACTCATGAACACACTCATGAATACACACTCATGAACACACACTCATGAACACACTCATGAACACTCATGAACACACACTCATGAACACACTCATGAACACACACTCATGAACACACTCATGAACACACTCATGAACACACTCATGAACACACTCATGAACATACACATGAACACACACTCATGAACACACACTCATTAACACACACTCATGAACACACACTCTTGAACACACACTCTTGAACACACACTCTTGAACACACACTCATGAACACACACTCATGAACACACTCATGAACACACACTCATGAACACTCATGAACACACACTCATGAACACACACTCATGAACACACACTCATGAACACACACTCATGAACACACACACTCATGAACACACACTCATGAACACACACACTCATGAACACACACTCATGAACACACACTCATGAACACACACTCATGAACACTCATGAACACACACTCATGAACACACTCATGAACACACTCATGAACACACTCATGAACACACTCATGAACACACTCATGAACACACACTCATGAACACACACTCATGAACACACTCATGAACACTCATGAACACACACTCATGAACACACACTCTTGAACACACGCTAATGAACACACACTCATGAACACACACTCATGAACACACACTCATGAACACACACTCATGAACACACACTCATGAACACACACTCTTGAACACACACTCTTGAACACACGCTAATGAACACACACTCATGAACACTGACTCATGAACACACACTCATGAACACACACTCTTGAACACACACTCATGAACACACACTCTTGAACACACGCTAATGAACACACACTCATGAACACACACTCATGAACACTGACTCATGAACACAATCATGAACACACACATGAGTCATGAACACACACTCTTGAACTCATACTCATGAACTCACACTCACACTCATGAACACACACTCTTGAACACACACTCTTGAACACACACTCTTGAACACACACTCATGAACACACACTCATGAACACACACTCTTGAACACACACTAATGAACACACACTCATGAACACACACTCATGAACACACACTCATGAACACACACACTCATGAACACACACTCATGAACACACACACTCATGAACACACACTCATGAACACACACTCATGAACACACACTCATGAACACACACTCATGAACACACTCATGAACACACACTCATGAACACACACTCATGAACACACTCATGAACACTCATGAACACACACTCATGAACACACACTCTTGAACACACGCTAATGAACACACACTCATGAACACACACTCATGAACACACACTCATGAACACACACTCTTGAACACACGCTAATGAACACACACTCATGAACACTGACTCATGAACACACTCATGAACACACACTCATGAACACACACTCTTGAACACACGCTAATGAACACACACTCATGAACACTGACTCATGAACACACTCATGAACACACACTCATGAACACACACTCTTGAACACACACTCATGAACACACACTCATGAACACACACTCATGAACACACGCTAATGAACACACACTCATGAACACACACTCATGAACACTGACTCATGAACACACTCATGAACACACACATGAGCAGTGTTGGGAGTAACGGCGTTTAAGTATAACGGCGTTACTAACTGCGTTAATTTTTCAGTAACGGAGTAATCTAATTAATTACTTTTCCCAATGTTGCAACGCCGTTAGCGTTACTGAGAAAAAAAATGCGGCGTTACTATAATTGAGCTCACTGAAGCGGTTTTCATCCGAACAGGCTCTCTGTCAGTCGGACCTGCAACGTGTGTGTGTGTGTGTGTGTGCGCGCGCGCGCGCGCGGTACACATAACTGATGATGATTGGTGGGTGGGAGACAAGGTTGAGGTTGATAGGTTGAGTCCACACACACACACACACACACACCTATGACGCACAGTCGCACACGCATATGCACAGTCAGCGATGGCAAGTCCGACTTCAAAGGTAGCTTTCGCAAACTGGAAGTATAAGCGCTACTCTTCCCTCGTTGAGGTGAAAGGTAAGAATGTTTATGTGACGTGCAACTTATGCCCAGGAAGAGAGTCTCTCCACGTCGGTGGCAAGTAATTCTAATCTAATGAAGCCTCACATCATCACAGCCACAACATGAGCGGCTAAAAACCCAGGCGATAACGTGAGCTCCACTACCAGAGGAGTAGTAGAGCACTGATAATATTTACAATATATTGAATTTGATAGGTGTCTCTCACATTGTCCCACAGCAACATTACAATAGTGTACATTAATGTACAATGTTTAGTGTCTAATTCATTCATTTAACATATTTAAATTGGGGGCATCCAAGTTATTTGACATATTTGAACTTTTGACAAAAAAAAAGTAACGCAGTAATTACTTTCCCTGGTAATTAGTTACTTTTATAATGATGTAACTCAGTTACTAACTCAGTTACTATTTGTAAGAAGTAACTAGTAACTATAACTAATTACTTTTTTAAAGTAACGTGCCCAACACTGCACATGAGTCATGAACACACACTCTTGAACTCATACTCATGAACTCACACTCACACTCATGAACACACACTCTTGAACACACACTCATGAACACACACTCTTGAACACACACTCATGAACACACACTCATGAACACACACTCATGAACACACACTCATGAACACACTCATGAACACACACTCATGAACACACACTCATGAACACACACTCATGAACACACACTCTTGAACACACACTAATGAACACACACTCATGAACACACACTCATGAACACACACTCATGAACACACACACTCATGAACACACACTCATGAACACACACACTCATGAACACACACTCATGAACACACACTCATGAACACACACTCATGAACACACACTCATGAACACTCATGAACACACACTCATGAACACACTCATGAACACACTCATGAACACACTCATGAACACACACTCATGAACACACACTCATGAACACACTCATGAACACTCATGAACACACACTCATGAACACACACTCTTGAACACACGCTAATGAACACACACTCATGAACACACACTCATGAACACACACTCATGAACACACACTCTTGAACACACGCTAATGAACACACACTCATGAACACTGACTCATGAACACACTCATGAACACACACTCATGAACACACACTCTTGAACACACACTCTTGAACACACACTCATGAACACACACTCTTGAACACACGCTAATGAACACACACTCATGAACACACACTCATGAACACTGACTCATGAACACACTCATGAACACACACATGAACACACACTCATGAACACACACTCATGAACACACACTCTTGAACACACACTCATGAACACACACTCACACTCATGAACACACACTCTTGAACACACACTCATGAACACACACTCATGAACACACACTCTTGAACTCATACTCATGAACTCACACTCACACTCATGAACACACACTCTTGAACACACACTCATGAACACACTCATGAACACACACTCTTGAACTCATACTCATGAACTCACACTCACACTCATGAACACACACTCTTGAACACACACTCATGAACACACTCATGAACACACACTCTTGAACTCATACTCATGAACTCACACTCACACTCATGAACACACACTCTTGAACACACACTCATGAACACACACTCATGAACACACACTCTTGAACACACACTCATGAACACACACTCATGAACACACACTCATGAACACACACTCATGAACACACACTCATGAACACACACTCATGAACACACACTCATGAACACACACTCATGAACACACACACTCATGAACACACACACTCATGAACACACACTCATGAACACACACTCATGAACACACACTCATGAACACTCATGAACACACACTCATGAACACTCATGAACACACACTCATGAACACACTCATGAATACACACTCATGAACACACACTCATGAACACACTCATGAACACTCATGAACACACACTCATGAACACACTCATGAACACACACTCATGAACACACTCATGAACACACTCATGAACACACTCATGAACACACTCATGAACATACACATGAACACACACTCATGAACACACACTCATTAACACACACTCATGAACACACACTCTTGAACACACACTCTTGAACACACACTCTTGAACACACACTCATGAACACACACTCATGAACACACTCATGAACACACACTCATGAACACTCATGAACACACACTCATGAACACACACTCATGAACACACACTCATGAACACACACTCATGAACACACACACTCATGAACACACACTCATGAACACACACACTCATGAACACACACTCATGAACACACACTCATGAACACACACTCATGAACACTCATGAACACACACTCATGAACACACTCATGAACACACTCATGAACACACTCATGAACACACTCATGAACACACACTCATGAACACACACTCATGAACACACTCATGAACACTCATGAACACACACTCATGAACACACACTCTTGAACACACGCTAATGAACACACACTCATGAACACACACTCATGAACACACACTCATGAACACACACTCATGAACACACACTCATGAACACACACTCTTGAACACACACTCTTGAACACACGCTAATGAACACACACTCATGAACACTGACTCATGAACACACACTCATGAACACACACTCTTGAACACACACTCATGAACACACACTCTTGAACACACGCTAATGAACACACACTCATGAACACACACTCATGAACACTGACTCATGAACACAATCATGAACACACACATGAGTCATGAACACACACTCTTGAACTCATACTCATGAACTCACACTCACACTCATGAACACACACTCTTGAACACACACTCTTGAACACACACTCTTGAACACACACTCATGAACACACACTCATGAACACACACTCTTGAACACACACTAATGAACACACACTCATGAACACACACTCATGAACACACACTCATGAACACACACACTCATGAACACACACTCATGAACACACACACTCATGAACACACACTCATGAACACACACTCATGAACACACACTCATGAACACACACTCATGAACACACTCATGAACACACACTCATGAACACACACTCATGAACACACTCATGAACACTCATGAACACACACTCATGAACACACACTCTTGAACACACGCTAATGAACACACACTCATGAACACACACTCATGAACACACACTCATGAACACACACTCTTGAACACACGCTAATGAACACACACTCATGAACACTGACTCATGAACACACTCATGAACACACACTCATGAACACACACTCTTGAACACACGCTAATGAACACACACTCATGAACACTGACTCATGAACACACTCATGAACACACACTCATGAACACACACTCTTGAACACACACTCATGAACACACACTCATGAACACACACTCATGAACACACGCTAATGAACACACACTCATGAACACACACTCATGAACACTGACTCATGAACACACTCATGAACACACACATGAGCAGTGTTGGGAGTAACGGCGTTTAAGTATAACGGCGTTACTAACTGCGTTAATTTTTCAGTAACGGAGTAATCTAATTAATTACTTTTCCCAATGTTGCAACGCCGTTAGCGTTACTGAGAAAAAAAATGCGGCGTTACTATAATTGAGCTCACTGAAGCGGTTTTCATCCGAACAGGCTCTCTGTCAGTCGGACCTGCAACGTGTGTGTGTGTGTGTGTGTGCGCGCGCGCGCGCGGTACACATAACTGATGATGATTGGTGGGTGGGAGACAAGGTTGAGGTTGATAGGTTGAGTCCACACACACACACACACACACACCTATGACGCACAGTCGCACACGCATATGCACAGTCAGCGATGGCAAGTCCGACTTCAAAGGTAGCTTTCGCAAACTGGAAGTATAAGCGCTACTCTTCCCTCGTTGAGGTGAAAGGTAAGAATGTTTATGTGACGTGCAACTTATGCCCAGGAAGAGAGTCTCTCCACGTCGGTGGCAAGTAATTCTAATCTAATGAAGCCTCACATCATCACAGCCACAACATGAGCGGCTAAAAACCCAGGCGATAACGTGAGCTCCACTACCAGAGGAGTAGTAGAGCACTGATAATATTTACAATATATTGAATTTGATAGGTGTCTCTCACATTGTCCCACAGCAACATTACAATAGTGTACATTAATGTACAATGTTTAGTGTCTAATTCATTCATTTAACATATTTAAATTGGGGGCATCCAAGTTATTTGACATATTTGAACTTTTGACAAAAAAAAAGTAACGCAGTAATTACTTTCCCTGGTAATTAGTTACTTTTATAATGATGTAACTCAGTTACTAACTCAGTTACTATTTGTAAGAAGTAACTAGTAACTATAACTAATTACTTTTTTAAAGTAACGTGCCCAACACTGCACATGAGTCATGAACACACACTCTTGAACTCATACTCATGAACTCACACTCACACTCATGAACACACACTCTTGAACACACACTCATGAACACACACTCTTGAACTCATACTCATGAACTCACACTCACACTCATGAACACACACTCTTGAACACACACTCATGAACACACACTCATGAACACACACACTTGAACACACACTCATGAACACACACTCATGAACACACACTCATGAACACACTCATGAACACACACTCATGAACACACACTCATGAACACACACTCATGAACACACACTCTTGAACACACACTAATGAACACACACTCATGAACACACACTCATGAACACACACACTCATGAACACACACTCATGAACACACACACTCATGAACACACACTCATGAACACACACTCATGAACACACACTCATGAACACACACTCATGAACACTCATGAACACACACTCATGAACACACTCATGAACACACTCATGAACACACACTCATGAACACACACTCATGAACACACTCATGAACACTCATGAACACACACTCATGAACACACACTCTTGAACACACGCTAATGAACACACACTCATGAACACACACTCATGAACACACACTCATGAACACACACTCATGAACACACACTCTTGAACACACGCTAATGAACACACACTCATGAACTTTTGACAAAAAAAAAGTAACGCAGTAATTACTTTCCCTGGTAATTAGTTACTTTTATAATGATGTAACTCAGTTACTAACTCAGTTACTATTTGTAAGAAGTAACTAGTAACTATAACTAATTACTTTTTTAAAGTAACGTGCCCAACACTGCACATGAGTCATGAACACACACTCTTGAACTCATACTCATGAACTCACACTCACACTCATGAACACACACTCTTGAACACACACTCATGAACACACACTCATGAACACACACTCTTGAACACACACTCATGAACACACACTCATGAACACACACTCATGAACACACTCATGAACACACACTCATGAACACACACTCATGAACACACACTCATGAACACACACTCATGAACACACACTCTTGAACACACACTAATGAACACACACTCATGAACACACACTCATGAACACACACTCATGAACACACACACTCATGAACACACACTCATGAACACACACACTCATGAACACACACTCATGAACACACACTCATGAACACACACTCATGAACACACACTCATGAACACTCATGAACACACACTCATGAACACACTCATGAACACACTCATGAACACACACTCATGAACACACACTCATGAACACACTCATGAACACTCATGAACACACACTCATGAACACACACTCTTGAACACACGCTAATGAACACACACTCATGAACACACACTCATGAACACACACTCATGAACACACACTCATGAACACACACTCATGAACACACACTCTTGAACACACGCTAATGAACACACACTCATGAACACTGACTCATGAACACACTCATGAACACACACTCATGAACACACACTCTTGAACACACACTCTTGAACACACACTCATGAACACACACTCTTGAACACACGCTAATGAACACACACTCATGAACACACACTCATGAACACACACTCATGAACACTGACTCATGAACACACTCATGAACACACACATGAGTCATGAACACACACTCTTGAACTCATACTCATGAACTCACACTCACACTCATGAACACACACTCTTGAACACACACTCATGAACACACACTCATGAACACACACTCTTGAACACACACTCATGAACACACACTCATGAACACACTCATGAACACACACTCATGAACACACACTCATGAACACACACTCATGAACACACACTCATGAACACACACTCTTGAACACACACTCATGAACACACACTCATGAACACACACTCATGAACACACACTCATGAACACACACACTCATGAACACACACACTCATGAACACACACTCATGAACACACACTCATGAACACACACTCATGAACACACACTCATGAACACTCATGAACACACACTCATGAACACACACTCATGAACACTCATGAACACACTCATGAACACACACTCATGAACACACTCATGAACACTCATGAACACACACTCATGAACACACTCATGAACACACACTCATGAACACACTCATGAACACACTCATGAACACACTCATGAACACACTCATGAACACACTCATGAACACACTCATGAACATACACATGAACACACACTCATGAACACACACTCATTAACACACACTCATGAACACACACTCATGAACACTCATGAACACACACTCATGAACACACACTCATGAACACACACTCATGAACACACACTCATGAACACACACACTCATGAACACACACACTCATGAACACACACTCATGAACACACACTCATGAACACACACTCATGAACACACACTCATGAACACACACTCATGAACACACTCATGAACACACTCATGAACACACTCATGAACACACACTCATGAACACACACTCATGAACACACACTCATGAACACACACTCTTGAACACACGCTAATGAACACACACTCATGAACACACACTCATGAACACACACTCATGAACACACACTCTTGAACACACGCTAATGAACACACACTCATGAACACTGACTCATGAACACACACTCATGAACACACACTCTTGAACACACACTCATGAACACACACTCTTGAACACACGCTAATGAACACACACTCATGAACACACACTCATGAACACTGACTCATGAACACACTCATGAACACACACATGAGTCATGAACACACACTCTTGAACTCATACTCATGAACTCACACTCACACTCATGAACACACACTCTTGAACACACACTCATGAACACACACTCATGAACACACACTCATGAACACACACTCATGAACACACTCATGAACACACACTCATGAACACACACTCATGAACACACACTCATGAACACACACTCATGAACACACACTCATGAACACACACTCTTGAACACACACTCATGAACATACACTCATGAACACACACTCATGAACACACACTCATGAACACACACTCATGAACACACACACTCATGAACACACACTCATGAACACTCATGAACACACACTCATGAACACACTCATGAACACACACTCATGAACACTCATGAACACACACTCATGAACACACTCATGAACACTCATGAACACACACTCATGAACACACTCATGAACACACACTCATGAACACACTCATGAACACACACTCATGAACACACTCATGAACACACTCATGAACACACTCATGAACATACACATGAACACACACTCATGAACACACACTCATTAACACACACTCATGAACACACACTCTTGAACACACACTCTTGAACACACACTCTTGAACACACACTCTTGAACACACACTCATGAACACACACTCATGAACACACTCATGAACACACACTCATGAACACTCATGAACACACACTCATGAACACACACTCATGAACACACACACTCATGAACACACACACTCATGAACACACACAGTCATGAACACACACTCATGAACACACTCATGAACACACTCATGAACACACACTCATGAACACACACTCATGAACACACACTCTTGAACACACACTCTTGAACACACACTCTTGAACACACTCATGAACACACACTCATGAACACACACACTCATGAACACACACACTCATGAACACACACTCTTGAACACACACTCATGAACACACACTCATGAACACACACTCATGAACACTGACTCATGAACACACTCATGAACACACACATGAGTCATGAACACACACTCTTGAACACACACTCTTGAACTCATACTCATGAACTCACACTCACACTCACACTCATGAACACACACTCTTGAACACACACTCATGAACACACACTCATGAACACACACTCTTGAACACACACTCTTGAACACACACTCATGAACACACACTCATGAACACTGACTCATGAACACACTCATGAACACACACACTCATGAACACACACTCATGAACACACACTCATGAACACACACACTCATGAACACACACTCTTGAACACACACTCATGAACACACACTCATGAACACACACTCATGAACACACACACTCATGAACACACACACTCATGAACACACACACTCATGAACACACACTCATGAACACACACTCATGAACACACACTCATGAACACACACTCATGAACACACACTCATGAACACACACTCTTGAACACACACTCATGAACACACACTCATGAACACACACACTCATGAACACACACACTCATGAACACACACACTCATGAACACACACTCATGAACACACACTCATGAACACACACTCATGAACACACACTCTTGAACACACACTCATGAACACACACTCATGAACACACTCATGAACACACACTCATGAACACACACACTCATGAACACACACTCATGAACACACACTCTTGAACACACGCTAATGAACACACACTCATGAACACTGACTCATGAACACACTCATGAACACACACTCATGAACACACACTCTTGAACACACACTCTTGAACACACACTCATGAACACACACTCTTGAACACACGCTAATGAACACACACTCATGAACACACACTCATGAACACTGACTCATGAACACACTCATGAACACACACATGAGTCATGAACACACACTCTTGAACACACACTCTTGAACACACGCTAATGAACACACACTCATGAACACACACTCATGAACACTGACTCATGAACACACTCATGAACACACACATGAGTCATGAACACACACTCTTGAACTCATACTCATGAACTCACACTCACACTCATGAACACACACTCTTGAACACACACTCATGAACACACACTCATGAACACACACTCTTGAACACACACTCATGAACACACACTCATGAACACACTCATGAACACACACTCATGAACACACACTCATGAACACACACTCATGAACACACACTCATGAACACACACTCATGAACACACACTCATGAACACACACTCTTGAACACACACTCATGAACACACACTCATGAACACACACACTCATGAACACACACTCATGAACACTCATGAACACACACTCATGAACACACTCATGAACACACACTCATGAACACTCATGAACACACACTCATGAACACACTCATGAACACTCATGAACACACACTCATGAACACACTCATGAACACACACTCATGAACACACTCATGAACACACACTCATGAACACACTCATGAACACACTCATGAACACACTCATGAACATACACATGAACACACACTCATGAACACACACTCATTAACACACACTCATGAACACACACTCTTGAACACACACTCTTGAACACACACTCTTGAACACACACTCTTGAACACACACTCATGAACACACACTCATGAACACACTCATGAACACACACTCATGAACACTCATGAACACACACTCATGAACACACACTCATGAACACACACACTCATGAACACACACACTCATGAACACACACAGTCATGAACACACACTCATGAACACACTCATGAACACACTCATGAACACACACTCATGAACACACACTCATGAACACACACTCTTGAACACACACTCTTGAACACACACTCTTGAACACACTCATGAACACACACTCATGAACACACACACTCATGAACACACACACTCATGAACACACACTCTTGAACACACACTCATGAACACACACTCATGAACACACACTCATGAACACTGACTCATGAACACACTCATGAACACACACATGAGTCATGAACACACACTCTTGAACACACACTCTTGAACTCATACTCATGAACTCACACTCACACTCACACTCATGAACACACACTCTTGAACACACACTCATGAACACACACTCATGAACACACACTCTTGAACACACACTCTTGAACACACACTCATGAACACACACTCATGAACACTGACTCATGAACACACTCATGAACACACACACTCATGAACACACACTCATGAACACACACTCATGAACACACACACTCATGAACACACACTCTTGAACACACACTCATGAACACACACTCATGAACACACACTCATGAACACACACACTCATGAACACACACACTCATGAACACACACACTCATGAACACACACACTCATGAACACACACTCATGAACACACACTCATGAACACACACTCATGAACACACACTCATGAACACACACTCATGAACACACACTCTTGAACACACACTCATGAACACACACTCATGAACACACACACTCATGAACACACACACTCATGAACACACACACTCATGAACACACACTCATGAACACACACTCATGAACACACACTCTTGAACACACACTCATGAACACACACTCATGAACACACTCATGAACACACACTCATGAACACACACACTCATGAACACACACTCATGAACACACACTCTTGAACACACGCTAATGAACACACACTCATGAACACTGACTCATGAACACACTCATGAACACACACTCATGAACACACACTCTTGAACACACACTCTTGAACACACACTCATGAACACACACTCTTGAACACACGCTAATGAACACACACTCATGAACACACACTCATGAACACTGACTCATGAACACACTCATGAACACACACATGAGTCATGAACACACACTCTTGAACACACACTCTTGAACACACGCTAATGAACACACACTCATGAACACACACTCATGAACACTGACTCATGAACACACTCATGAACACACACATGAGTCATGAACACACACTCTTGAACTCATACTCATGAACTCACACTCACACTCATGAACACACACTCTTGAACACACACTCATGAACACACACTCATGAACACACACTCTTGAACACACACTCATGAACACACACTCATGAACACACTCATGAACACACACTCATGAACACACACTCATGAACACACACTCATGAACACACACTCATGAACACACACTCATGAACACACACTCATGAACACACACTCTTGAACACACACTCATGAACACACACTCATGAACACACACTCATGAACACACACACTCATGAACACACACACTCATGAACACACACTCATGAACACACACTCATGAACACACACTCATGAACACTCATGAACACACACTCATGAACACACACTCATGAACACTCATAAACACACACTCATGAACACACTCATGAACACACACTCATGAACACACACTCATGAACACACTCATGAACACACACTCTTGAACACACTCATGAACACACACTCATGAACACACACACTCATGAACACACACACTCATGAACACACACTCATGAACACACACTCATGAACACACACTCTTGAACACACACTCATGAACACTGACTCATGAACACACTCATGAACACACACATGAGTCATGAACACACACTCTTGAACACACACTCTTGAACTCATACTCATGAACTCACACTCACACTCACACTCATGAACACACACTCATGAACACACACTCATGAACACACACTCATGAACACACACTCATGAACACACACTCATGAACACACACTCATGAACACACACTCATGAACACACACACTCATGAACACACACACTCATGAACACACACTCATGAACACACACTCATGAACACTCATGAACACACACTCATGAACACACACTCATGAACACTCATGAACACACACTCATGAACACACTCATGAACACACACTCATGAACACACACTCATGAACACACTCATGAACACTCATGAACACACACTCATGAACACACTCATGAACACACACTCATGAACACACTCATGAACACACTCATGAACACACTCATGAACACACTCATGAACACACTCATGAACACACACTCATGAACACACACTCATGAACACACACTCATGAACACACACTCATGAACACTCATGAACACACACTCATGAACACACTCATGAACACACTCATGAACACACACTCATGAACACACACTCATGAACACACTCATGAACACTCATGAACACACACTCATGAACACACACTCTTGAACACACGCTAATGAACACACACTCATGAACACACACTCATGAACACACACTCATGAACACACACTCATGAACACACACTCATGAACACACACTCTTGAACACACGCTAATGAACACACACTCATGAACACTGACTCATGAACACACTCATGAACACACACTCATGAACACACACTCTTGAACACACACTCTTGAACACACACTCATGAACACACACTCTTGAACACACGCTAATGAACACACACTCATGAACACACACTCATGAACACTGACTCATGAACACACTCATGAACACACACATGAGTCATGAACACACACTCTTGAACTCATACTCATGAACTCACACTCACACTCATGAACACACACTCTTGAACACACACTCATGAACACACACTCATGAACACACACTCTTGAACACACACTCATGAACACACACTCATGAACACACTCATGAACACACACTCATGAACACACACTCATGAACACACACTCATGAACACACACTCATGAACACACACTCATGAACACACACTCTTGAACACACACTCATGAACACACACTCATGAACACACACTCATGAACACACACTCATGAACACACACACTCATGAACACACACACTCATGAACACACACTCATGAACACACACTCATGAACACACACTCATGAACACACACTCATGAACACTCATGAACACACACTCATGAACACACTCATGAACACTCATGAACACACACTCATGAACACACTCATGAACACACTCATGAACACACTCATGAACACACTCATGAACATACACATGAACACACACTCATGAACACACACTCATTAACACACACTCATGAACACACACTCTTGAACACACACTCTTGAACACACACTCTTGAACACACACTCATGAACACACACTCATGAACACTCATGAACACACACTCATGAACACTCATGAACACACACTCATGAACACACACTCATGAACACACACTCATGAACACACACTCATGAACACACACACTCATGAACACACACACTCATGAACACACACTCATGAACACACACTCATGAACACACACTCATGAACACACACTCATGAACACACACTCATGAACACACTCATGAACACACTCATGAACACACTCATGAACACACACTCATGAACACACACTCATGAACACACACTCATGAACACACGCTCATGAACACACACTCTTGAACACACGCTAATGAACACACACTCATGAACACACACTCATGAACACACACTCATGAACACTGACTCATGAACACACACTCATGAACACACACTCTTGAACACACACTCATGAACACACACTCATGAACACACACTCATGAACACACACTCTTGAACACACGCTAATGAACACACACTCATGAACACACACTCATGAACACTGACTCATGAACACACTCATGAACACACACATGAGTCATGAACACACACTCTTGAACTCATACTCATGAACTCACACTCACACTCATGAACACACACTCTTGAACACACACTCATGAACACACACTCATGAACACACACTCATGAACACACACTCATGAACACACACTCATGAACACACTCATGAACACACACTCATGAACACACACTCATGAACACACACTCATGAACACACACTCATGAACACACACTCATGAACACACACTCTTGAACACACACTCATGAACACACACTCATGAACACTCATGAACACACACACTCATGAACACACACTCATGAACACACACTCATGAACACACACTCATGAACACACACTCATGAACACACACTCATGAACACACACTCATGAACACACACTCATGAACACACACTCATGAACACACACTCATGAACACACACTCTTGAACACACACTCATGAACACACACTCATGAACACTCATGAACACACACACTCATGAACACACACTCATGAACACACACTCATGAACACACTCATGAACACACACATGAACACACACTCATGAACACACACTCATGAACACACTCATGAACACTCATGAACACTCATGAACACTCATGAACACTCATGAACACTCATGAACACACACTCATGAACACACTCATGAACACACTCATGAACACACACTCATGAACACACTCATGAACACACTCATGAACACACTCATGAACATACACATGAACACACACTCATGAACACACACTCATTAACACACACTCATGAACACACACTCTTGAACACACACTCTTGAACACACACTCTTGAACACACACTCATGAACACACACTCATGAACACACTCATGAACACACACTCATGAACACTCATGAACACACAGTCATGAACACACACTCATGAACACACACACTCATGAACACACACACTCATGAACACACACAGTCATGAACACACACTCATGAACACACTCATGAACACACACTCATGAACACACACTCATGAACACACACTCTTGAACACACACTCTTGAACACACTCATGAACACACACTCATGAACACACACACTCATGAACACACACTCATGAACACACACTCATGAACACACACTCTTGAACACACACTCTTGAACACACTCATGAACACACACTCATGAACACACACACTCATGAACACACACTCATGAACACACACTCATGAACACACACTCTTGAACACACACTCATGAACACTGACTCATGAACACACTCATGAACACACACATGAGTCATGAACACACACTCTTGAACACACACTCTTGAACTCATACTCATGAACTCACACTCACACTCACACTCATGAACACACACTCTTGAACACACACTCATGAACACACACTCATGAACACACACTCTTGAACACACACTCTTGAACACACACTCATGAACACACACTCATGAACACACACTCATGAACACACACTCATGAACACACACACTCATGAACACACACACTCATGAACACACACTCATGAACACACACACTCATGAACACACACACTCTTGAACACACACTCATGAACACACACTCATGAACACACACTCATGAACACACACACTCATGAACACACACACTCATGAACACACACTCATGAACACACACTCATGAACACACTCATGAACACACACTCATGAACACACACTCATGAACACACACTCATGAACACACACTCATGAACACACACTCTTGAACACACACTCATGAACACACACTCATGAACACACACACTCATGAACACACACACTCATGAACACACACACTCATGAACACACACTCATGAACACACACTCATGAACACACACTCATGAACACACACTCATGAACACACACTCTTGAACACACACTCATGAACACACACTCATGAAAACACTCATGAACACACACTCATGAACACACACACTCATGAACACACACTCTTGAACACACGCTAATGAACACACACTCATGAACACTGACTCATGAACACACTCATGAACACACACTCATGAACACACACTCTTGAACACACACTCTTGAACACACACTCATGAACACACACTCTTGAACACACGCTAATGAACACACACTCATGAACACACACTCATGAACACTGACTCATGAACACACTCATGAACACACACATGAGTCATGAACACACACTCTTGAACTCATACTCATGAACTCACACTCACACTCATGAACACACACTCTTGAACACACACTCATGAACACACACTCATGAACACACACTCTTGAACACACACTCATGAACACACTCATGAACACACACTCATGAACACACACTCATGAACACACACTCATGAACACACACTCATGAACACACACTCTTGAACACACACTCATGAACACACACTCATGAACACACACTCATGAACACACACTCATGAACACACACTCATGAACACACACTCATGAACACACACACTCATGAACACACACACTCATGAACACACACTCATGAACACACACTCATGAACACACACTCATGAACACTCATGAACACACACTCATGAACACTCATGAACACACACTCATGAACACACTCATGAACACACACTCATGAACACACACTCATGAACACACTCATGAACACACACTCTTGAACACACTCATGAACACACACTCATGAACACACACACTCATGAACACACACACTCATGAACACACACACTCATGAACACACACTCATGAACACACACTCTTGAACACACACTCTTGAACACTGACTCATGAACACACTCATGAACACACACATGAGTCATGAACACACACTCTTGAACACACACTCTTGAACTCATACTCATGAACTCACACTCACACTCACACTCATGAACACACACTCTTGAACACACACTCATGAACACACACTCATGAACACACACTCTTGAACACACACTCTTGAACACACACTCATGAACACACACTCATGAACACACACTCATGAACACACACTCATGAACACTGACTCATGAACACACTCATGAACACACACACTCATGAACACACACTCATGAACACACACTCATGAACACACACACTCATGAACACACACTCTTGAACACACACTCATGAACACACACTCATGAACACACACTCATGAACACACACACTCATGAACACACACACTCATGAACACACACACTCATGAACACACACTCATGAACACACACTCATGAACACACTCATGAACACACACTCATGAACACACACTCATGAACACACACTCATGAACACACACTCATGAACACACACTCTTGAACACACACTCATGAACACACACACTCATGAACACACACACTCATGAACACACACACTCATGAACACACACACTCATGAACACACACTCTTGAACACACACTCTTGAACACACACTCATGAACACACACTCATGAACACACACTCATGAACACACTCATGAACACACACTCATGAACACACACACTCATGAACACACACTCATGAACACACACTCTTGAACACACGCTAATGAACACACACTCATGAACACTGACTCATGAACACACTCATGAACACACACTCATGAACACACACTCATGAACACACACTCATGAACACACACTCATGAACACACACTCATGAACACACACACTCATGAACACACACACTCATGAACACACACTCATGAACACACACTCATGAACACTCATGAACACACACTCATGAACACACACTCATGAACACTCATGAACACACACTCATGAACACACTCATGAACACACACTCATGAACACACACTCATGAACACACTCATGAACACACTCATGAACACTCATGAACACACACTCATGAACACACACTCATGAACACACACTCATGAACACACACTCATGAACACACACTCATGAACACACACTCATGAACACACACTCATGAACACACACTCATGAACACACACTCATGAACACACTCATGAACACTCATGAACACACACTCATGAACACACTCATGAACACACTCATGAACACACACTCATGAACACACTCATGAACACACTCATGAACACACTCATGAACACACTCATGAACATACACATGAACACACACTCATGAACACACACTCATTAACACACACTCTTGAACACACACTCTTGAACACACACTCTTGAACACACACTCTTGAACACACACTCTTGAACACACACTCATGAACACACACTCATGAACACACTCATGAACACACACTCATGAACACTCATGAACACACACTCATGAACACACACTCATGAACACACACTCATGAACACACACTCATGAACACACACTCATGAACACACACTCATGAACACACACTCATGAACAAACACACTCATGAACACACACTCATGAACACACACACTCATGAACACACACTCATGAACACACACTCATGAACACACACTCATGAACACACACTCATGAACACACACTCATGAACACACTCATGAACACACTCATGAACACACTCATGAACACACTCATGAACACACACTCATGAACACACACTCATGAACACACTCATGAACACTCATGAACACACACTCATGAACACACACTCTTGAACACACGCTAATGAACACACACTCATGAACACACACTCATGAACACACACTCATGAACACACACTCTTGAACACACGCTAATGAACACACACTCATGAACACTGACTCATGAACACACACTCATGAACACACACTCTTGAACACACACTCATGAACACACACTCTTGAACACACGCTAATGAACACACACTCATGAACACACACTCATGAACACTGACTCATGAACACACTCATGAACACACACATGAGTCATGAACACACACTCTTGAACTCATACTCATGAACTCACACTCACACTCATGAACACACACTCATGAACACACACTCATGAACACACACTCATGAACACACACTCATGAACACACTCATGAACACACACTCATGAACACACACTCATGAACACACACTCATGAACACACACTCATGAACACACACTCATGAACACACACTCTTGAACACACACTCATGAACACACACTCATGAACACACACTCATGAACACACACTCATGAACACACACTCATGAACACACACTCATGAACACACACTCATGAACACACTCATGAACACACTCATGAACACACACTCATGAACACACACTCATGAACACACACTCTTGAACACACACTCATGAACACACACTCATGAACACACTCATGAACACACACTCATGAACACTCATGAACACACACTCATGAACACACACTCATGAACACACACACTCATGAACACACACACTCATGAACACACACAGTCATGAACACACACTCATGAACACACTCATGAACACACAAACTCATGAACACACACTCATGAACACACACTCATGAACACACACTCATGAACACACACTCTTGAACACACTCATGAACACACACTCATGAACACACACTCATGAACACACACTCATGAACACACACTCTTGAACACACACTCATGAACACTGACTCATGAACACACTCATGAACACACACATGAGTCATGAACACACACTCTTGAACACACACTCTTGAACTCATACTCATGAACTCACACTCACACTCACACTCATGAACACACACTCTTGAACACACACTCATGAACACACACTCATGAACACACACTCTTGAACACACACTCTTGAACACACACTCATGAACACACACTCATGAACACACACTCATGAACACACACTCATGAACACTGACTCATGAACACACTCATGAACACACACACTCATGAACACACACTCATGAACACACACTCATGAACACACACACTCATGAACACACACTCTTGAACACACACTCATGAACACACACTCATGAACACACACTCATGAACACACACACTCATGAACACACACACTCATGAACACACACTCATGAACACACTCATGAACACACACTCATGAACACACACTCATGAACACACACTCATGAACACACACTCATGAACACACACTCATGAACACACACTCTTGAACACACACTCATGAACACACACTCATGAACACACACACTCATGAACACACACACTCATGAACACACACACTCATGAACACACACACTCATGAACACACACACTCATGAACACACACTCATGAACACACACTCATGAACACACACTCATGAACACACACTCTTGAACACACACTCATGAACACACACTCATGAACACACTCATGAACACACACTCATGAACACACACACTCATGAACACACACTCATGAACACACACTCATGAACACACACTCTTGAACACACGCTAATGAACACACACTCATGAACACACACTCATGAACACACACTCATGAACACACACTCTTGAACACACGCTAATGAACACACACTCATGAACACTGACTCATGAACACACACTCATGAACACACACTCTTGAACACACACTCATGAACACACACTCTTGAACACACGCTAATGAACACACACTCATGAACACACACTCATGAACACACACTCATGAACACACACTCATGAACACACACACTCATGAACACACACACTCATGAACACACACTCATGAACACACACTCATGAACACACACTCATGAACACACACACTCATGAACACACACAGTCATGAACACACACTCATGAACACACTCATGAACACACACTCATGAACACACACTCATGAACACACACTCATGAACACACACTCATGAACACACTCATGAACACACACTCATGAACACACACTCTTGAACACACGCTAATGAACACACACTCATGAACACACACTCATGAACACACACTCATGAACACACACTCTTGAACACACGCTAATGAACACACACTCATGAACACTGACTCATGAACACACACTCATGAACACACACTCTTGAACACACACTCATGAACACACACTCTTGAACACACACTCATGAACACACACTCATGAACACACACTCATGAACACACACTCATGAACACACACTCATGAACACACACTCATGAACACACACACTCATGAACACACACTCATGAACACACACTCATGAACACACACTCATGAACACACACTCATGAACACACACTCATGAACACACACACTCATGAACACACACAGTCATGAACACACACAGTCATGAACACACACTCATGAACACACTCATGAACACACACTCATGAACACACACTCATGAACACACACTCTTGAACACACTCATGAACACACACTCATGAACACACACACTCATGAACACACACACTCATGAACACACACTCATGAACACACACTCATGAACACACACT
Organism: Romanogobio albipinnatus; assembly: GCA_023566225.1. Lineage (NCBI taxonomy): Eukaryota > Metazoa > Chordata > Actinopteri > Cypriniformes > Gobionidae > Romanogobio > Romanogobio albipinnatus. The sequence continues at coordinate 87,195 of CM042256.1, read as the reverse complement.
CATGAACACACACTCATGAACACACACTCATGAACACACACTCATGAACACACACTCATGAACACACACTCATGAACACACACTCATGAACACACACTCATGAACACTGACTCATGAACACACTCATGAACACACACATGAGTCATGAACACACACTCTTGAACTCATACTCATGAATTCACACTCACACTCATGAACACACACTCTTGAACACACACTCATGAACACACACTCATGAACACACACTCTTGAACACACACTCATGAACACACACTCATGAACACACTCATGAACACACACTCATGAACACACACTCATGAACACACACTCATGAACACACACTCATGAACACACACTCTTGAACACACACTCATGAACACACACTCATGAACACACACTCATGAACACACACTCATGAACACACACACTCATGAACACACACACTCATGAACACACACTCATGAACACACACTCATGAACACACACTCATGAACACACACTCATGAACACTCATGAACACTCATGAACACACACTCATGAACACACACTCATGAACACTCATGAACACACTCATGAACACACACTCATGAACACACTCATGAACACTCATGAACACACACTCATGAACACACTCATGAACACACACTCATGAACACACTCATGAACACACTCATGAACACACTCATGAACACACTCATGAACACACTCATGAACACACTCATGAACATACACATGAACACACACTCATGAACACACACTCATTAACACACACTCATGAACACACACTCATGAACACTCATGAACACACACTCATGAACACACACTCATGAACACACACTCATGAACACACACTCATGAACACACACACTCATGAACACACACACTCATGAACACACACTCATGAACACACACTCATGAACACACACTCATGAACACACACTCATGAACACACTCATGAACACACTCATGAACACACTCATGAACACACACTCATGAACACACACTCATGAACACACACTCATGAACACACACTCTTGAACACACGCTAATGAACACACACTCATGAACACACACTCATGAACACACACTCATGAACACACACTCTTGAACACACGCTAATGAACACACACTCATGAACACTGACTCATGAACACACACTCATGAACACACACTCTTGAACACACACTCATGAACACACACTCTTGAACACACGCTAATGAACACACACTCATGAACACACACTCATGAACACTGACTCATGAACACACTCATGAACACACACATGAGTCATGAACACACACTCTTGAACTCATACTCATGAACTCACACTCACACTCATGAACACACACTCTTGAACACACACTCATGAACACACACTCATGAACACACACTCATGAACACACTCATGAACACACACTCATGAACACACACTCATGAACACACACTCATGAACACACACTCATGAACACACACTCATGAACACACACTCTTGAACACACACTCATGAACATACACTCATGAACACACACTCATGAACACACACTCATGAACACACACTCATGAACACACACACTCATGAACACACACTCATGAACACTCATGAACACACACTCATGAACACACTCATGAACACACACTCATGAACACTCATGAACACACACTCATGAACACACTCATGAACACTCATGAACACACACTCATGAACACACACTCATGAACACACTCATGAACACACACTCATGAACACACTCATGAACACACTCATGAACACACTCATGAACATACACATGAACACACACTCATGAACACACACTCATTAACACACACTCATGAACACACACTCTTGAACACACACTCTTGAACACACACTCTTGAACACACACTCTTGAACACACACTCATGAACACACACTCATGAACACACTCATGAACACACACTCATGAACACTCATGAACACACACTCATGAACACACACTCATGAACACACACACTCATGAACACACACACTCATGAACACACACAGTCATGAACACACACTCATGAACACACTCATGAACACACTCATGAACACACACTCATGAACACACACTCATGAACACACACTCTTGAACACACACTCTTGAACACACACTCTTGAACACACTCATGAACACACACTCATGAACACACACACTCATGAACACACACACTCATGAACACACACTCTTGAACACACACTCATGAACACACACTCATGAACACACACTCATGAACACTGACTCATGAACACACTCATGAACACACACATGAGTCATGAACACACACTCTTGAACACACACTCTTGAACTCATACTCATGAACTCACACTCACACTCACACTCATGAACACACACTCTTGAACACACACTCATGAACACACACTCATGAACACACACTCTTGAACACACACTCTTGAACACACACTCATGAACACACACTCATGAACACTGACTCATGAACACACTCATGAACACACACACTCATGAACACACACTCATGAACACACACTCATGAACACACACACTCATGAACACACACTCTTGAACACACACTCATGAACACACACTCATGAACACACACTCATGAACACACACACTCATGAACACACACACTCATGAACACACACACTCATGAACACACACTCATGAACACACACTCATGAACACACACTCATGAACACACACTCATGAACACACACTCATGAACACACACTCTTGAACACACACTCATGAACACACACTCATGAACACACACACTCATGAACACACACACTCATGAACACACACACTCATGAACACACACTCATGAACACACACTCATGAACACACACTCATGAACACACACTCTTGAACACACACTCATGAACACACACTCATGAACACACTCATGAACACACACTCATGAACACACACACTCATGAACACACACTCATGAACACACACTCTTGAACACACGCTAATGAACACACACTCATGAACACTGACTCATGAACACACTCATGAACACACACTCATGAACACACACTCTTGAACACACACTCTTGAACACACACTCATGAACACACACTCTTGAACACACGCTAATGAACACACACTCATGAACACACACTCATGAACACTGACTCATGAACACACTCATGAACACACACATGAGTCATGAACACACACTCTTGAACACACACTCTTGAACACACGCTAATGAACACACACTCATGAACACACACTCATGAACACTGACTCATGAACACACTCATGAACACACACATGAGTCATGAACACACACTCTTGAACTCATACTCATGAACTCACACTCACACTCATGAACACACACTCTTGAACACACACTCATGAACACACACTCATGAACACACACTCTTGAACACACACTCATGAACACACACTCATGAACACACTCATGAACACACACTCATGAACACACACTCATGAACACACACTCATGAACACACACTCATGAACACACACTCATGAACACACACTCATGAACACACACTCTTGAACACACACTCATGAACACACACTCATGAACACACACTCATGAACACACACACTCATGAACACACACACTCATGAACACACACTCATGAACACACACTCATGAACACACACTCATGAACACTCATGAACACACACTCATGAACACACACTCATGAACACTCATAAACACACACTCATGAACACACTCATGAACACACACTCATGAACACACACTCATGAACACACTCATGAACACACACTCTTGAACACACTCATGAACACACACTCATGAACACACACACTCATGAACACACACACTCATGAACACACACTCATGAACACACACTCATGAACACACACTCTTGAACACACACTCATGAACACTGACTCATGAACACACTCATGAACACACACATGAGTCATGAACACACACTCTTGAACACACACTCTTGAACTCATACTCATGAACTCACACTCACACTCACACTCATGAACACACACTCATGAACACACACTCATGAACACACACTCATGAACACACACTCATGAACACACACTCATGAACACACACTCATGAACACACACTCATGAACACACACACTCATGAACACACACACTCATGAACACACACTCATGAACACACACTCATGAACACTCATGAACACACACTCATGAACACACACTCATGAACACTCATGAACACACACTCATGAACACACTCATGAACACACACTCATGAACACACACTCATGAACACACTCATGAACACTCATGAACACACACTCATGAACACACTCATGAACACACACTCATGAACACACTCATGAACACACTCATGAACACACTCATGAACACACTCATGAACACACTCATGAACACACACTCATGAACACACACTCATGAACACACACTCATGAACACACACTCATGAACACTCATGAACACACACTCATGAACACACTCATGAACACACTCATGAACACACACTCATGAACACACACTCATGAACACACTCATGAACACTCATGAACACACACTCATGAACACACACTCTTGAACACACGCTAATGAACACACACTCATGAACACACACTCATGAACACACACTCATGAACACACACTCATGAACACACACTCATGAACACACACTCTTGAACACACGCTAATGAACACACACTCATGAACACTGACTCATGAACACACTCATGAACACACACTCATGAACACACACTCTTGAACACACACTCTTGAACACACACTCATGAACACACACTCTTGAACACACGCTAATGAACACACACTCATGAACACACACTCATGAACACTGACTCATGAACACACTCATGAACACACACATGAGTCATGAACACACACTCTTGAACTCATACTCATGAACTCACACTCACACTCATGAACACACACTCTTGAACACACACTCATGAACACACACTCATGAACACACACTCTTGAACACACACTCATGAACACACACTCATGAACACACTCATGAACACACACTCATGAACACACACTCATGAACACACACTCATGAACACACACTCATGAACACACACTCATGAACACACACTCTTGAACACACACTCATGAACACACACTCATGAACACACACTCATGAACACACACTCATGAACACACACACTCATGAACACACACACTCATGAACACACACTCATGAACACACACTCATGAACACACACTCATGAACACTCATGAACACACACTCATGAACACACACTCATGAACACTCATGAACACACACTCATGAACACACTCATGAACACTCATGAACACACACTCATGAACACACTCATGAACACACTCATGAACACACTCATGAACACACTCATGAACATACACATGAACACACACTCATGAACACACACTCATTAACACACACTCATGAACACACACTCTTGAACACACACTCTTGAACACACACTCTTGAACACACACTCATGAACACACACTCATGAACACTCATGAACACACACTCATGAACACTCATGAACACACACTCATGAACACACACTCATGAACACACACTCATGAACACACACTCATGAACACACACACTCATGAACACACACACTCATGAACACACACTCATGAACACACACTCATGAACACACACTCATGAACACACACTCATGAACACACACTCATGAACACACTCATGAACACACTCATGAACACACTCATGAACACACACTCATGAACACACACTCATGAACACACACTCATGAACACACGCTCATGAACACACACTCTTGAACACACGCTAATGAACACACACTCATGAACACACACTCATGAACACACACTCATGAACACTGACTCATGAACACACACTCATGAACACACACTCTTGAACACACACTCATGAACACACACTCATGAACACACACTCATGAACACACACTCTTGAACTCATACTCATGAACTCACACTCACACTCATGAACACACACTCTTGAACACACACTCATGAACACACACTCATGAACACACACTCATGAACACACACTCATGAACACACACTCATGAACACACTCATGAACACACACTCATGAACACACACTCATGAACACACACTCATGAACACACACTCATGAACACACACTCATGAACACACACTCTTGAACACACACTCATGAACACACACTCATGAACACTCATGAACACACACACTCATGAACACACACTCATGAACACACACTCATGAACACACACTCATGAACACACACTCATGAACACACACTCATGAACACACACTCATGAACACACACTCATGAACACACACTCATGAACACACACTCTTGAACACACACTCATGAACACACACTCATGAACACTCATGAACACACACACTCATGAACACACACTCATGAACACACACTCATGAACACACACTCATGAACACACTCATGAACACACACATGAACACACACTCATGAACACACACTCATGAACACACTCATGAACACTCATGAACACTCATGAACACTCATGAACACTCATGAACACACACTCATGAACACACTCATGAACACACTCATGAACACACACTCATGAACACACTCATGAACACACTCATGAACACACTCATGAACATACACATGAACACACACTCATGAACACACACTCATTAACACACACTCATGAACACACACTCTTGAACACACACTCTTGAACACACACTCTTGAACACACACTCATGAACACACACTCATGAACACACTCATGAACACACACTCATGAACACTCATGAACACACAGTCATGAACACACACTCATGAACACACACACTCATGAACACACACACTCATGAACACACACAGTCATGAACACACACTCATGAACACACTCATGAACACACACTCATGAACACACACTCATGAACACACACTCTTGAACACACACTCTTGAACACACTCATGAACACACACTCATGAACACACACACTCATGAACACACACTCATGAACACACACTCATGAACACACACTCTTGAACACACACTCTTGAACACACTCATGAACACACACTCATGAACACACACACTCATGAACACACACTCATGAACACACACTCATGAACACACACTCTTGAACACACACTCATGAACACTGACTCATGAACACACTCATGAACACACACATGAGTCATGAACACACACTCTTGAACACACACTCTTGAACTCATACTCATGAACTCACACTCACACTCACACTCATGAACACACACTCTTGAACACACACTCATGAACACACACTCATGAACACACACTCTTGAACACACACTCTTGAACACACACTCATGAACACACACTCATGAACACACACTCATGAACACACACTCTTGAACACACACTCTTGAACTCATACTCATGAACTCACACTCACACTCACACTCATGAACACACACTCTTGAACACACACTCATGAACACACACTCATGAACACACACTCATGAACACACACACTCATGAACACACACACTCATGAACACACACTCATGAACACACACTCATGAACACACTCATGAACACACACTCATGAACACACACTCATGAACACACACTCATGAACACACACTCATGAACACACACTCTTGAACACACACTCATGAACACACACTCATGAACACACACACTCATGAACACACACACTCATGAACACACACACTCATGAACACACACTCATGAACACACACTCATGAACACACACTCATGAACACACACTCATGAACACACACTCTTGAACACACACTCATGAACACACACTCATGAAAACACTCATGAACACACACTCATGAACACACACTCATGAACACACACACTCATGAACACACACTCTTGAACACACGCTAATGAACACACACTCATGAACACTGACTCATGAACACACTCATGAACACACACTCATGAACACACACTCTTGAACACACACTCTTGAACACACACTCATGAACACACACTCTTGAACACACGCTAATGAACACACACTCATGAACACACACTCATGAACACTGACTCATGAACACACTCATGAACACACACATGAGTCATGAACACACACTCTTGAACTCATACTCATGAACTCACACTCACACTCATGAACACACACTCTTGAACACACACTCATGAACACACACTCATGAACACACACTCATGAACACACACTCTTGAACACACACTCATGAACACACTCATGAACACACACTCATGAACACACACTCATGAACACACACTCATGAACACACACTCATGAACACACACTCTTGAACACACACTCATGAACACACACTCATGAACACACACTCATGAACACACACTCATGAACACACACTCATGAACACACACTCATGAACACACACACTCATGAACACACACACTCATGAACACACACTCATGAACACACACTCATGAACACACACTCATGAACACTCATGAACACACACTCATGAACACTCATGAACACACACTCATGAACACACTCATGAACACACACTCATGAACACACACTCATGAACACACTCATGAACACACACTCTTGAACACACTCATGAACACACACTCATGAACACACACACTCATGAACACACACACTCATGAACACACACACTCATGAACACACACTCATGAACACACACTCTTGAACACACACTCTTGAACACTGACTCATGAACACACTCATGAACACACACATGAGTCATGAACACACACTCTTGAACACACACTCTTGAACTCATACTCATGAACTCACACTCACACTCACACTCATGAACACACACTCTTGAACACACACTCATGAACACACACTCATGAACACACACTCTTGAACACACACTCTTGAACACACACTCATGAACACACACTCATGAACACACACTCATGAACACACACTCATGAACACTGACTCATGAACACACTCATGAACACACACACTCATGAACACACACTCATGAACACACACTCATGAACACACACACTCATGAACACACACTCTTGAACACACACTCATGAACACACACTCATGAACACACACTCATGAACACACACACTCATGAACACACACACTCATGAACACACACACTCATGAACACACACTCATGAACACACACTCATGAACACACTCATGAACACACACTCATGAACACACACTCATGAACACACACTCATGAACACACACTCATGAACACACACTCATGAACACACACTCTTGAACACACACTCATGAACACACACACTCATGAACACACACACTCATGAACACACACACTCATGAACACACACACTCATGAACACACACACTCATGAACACACACTCTTGAACACACACTCTTGAACACACACTCATGAACACACACTCATGAACACACACTCATGAACACACTCATGAACACACACTCATGAACACACACACTCATGAACACACACTCATGAACACACACTCTTGAACACACGCTAATGAACACACACTCATGAACACTGACTCATGAACACACTCATGAACACACACTCATGAACACACACTCATGAACACACACTCATGAACACACACTCATGAACACACACTCATGAACACACACACTCATGAACACACACACTCATGAACACACACTCATGAACACACACTCATGAACACACACTCATGAACACTCATGAACACACACTCATGAACACACACTCATGAACACTCATGAACACACACTCATGAACACACTCATGAACACACACTCATGAACACACACTCATGAACACACTCATGAACACACTCATGAACACTCATGAACACACACTCATGAACACACACTCATGAACACACACTCATGAACACACACTCATGAACACACACTCATGAACACACACTCATGAACACACACTCATGAACACACACTCATGAACACACACTCATGAACACACTCATGAACACTCATGAACACACACTCATGAACACACTCATGAACACACTCATGAACACACACTCATGAACACACTCATGAACACACTCATGAACACACTCATGAACACACTCATGAACATACACATGAACACACACTCATGAACACACACTCATTAACACACACTCTTGAACACACACTCTTGAACACACACTCTTGAACACACACTCTTGAACACACACTCATGAACACACACTCATGAACACACTCATGAACACACACTCATGAACACTCATGAACACTCATGAACACACACTCATGAACACACACTCATGAACACACACTCATGAACACACACTCATGAACACACACTCATGAACACACACTCATGAACACACACTCATGAACAAACACACTCATGAACACACACTCATGAACACACACACTCATGAACACACACTCATGAACACACACTCATGAACACACACTCATGAACACACACTCATGAACACACACTCATGAACACACTCATGAACACACTCATGAACACACTCATGAACACACTCATGAACACACACTCATGAACACACACTCATGAACACACTCATGAACACTCATGAACACACACTCATGAACACACACTCTTGAACACACGCTAATGAACACACACTCATGAACACACACTCATGAACACACACTCTTGAACACACGCTAATGAACACACACTCATGAACACTGACTCATGAACACACACTCATGAACACACACTCTTGAACACACACTCATGAACACACACTCTTGAACACACGCTAATGAACACACACTCATGAACACACACTCATGAACACTGACTCATGAACACACTCATGAACACACACATGAGTCATGAACACACACTCTTGAACTCATACTCATGAACTCACACTCACACTCATGAACACACACTCATGAACACACACTCATGAACACACACTCATGAACACACACTCATGAACACACTCATGAACACACACTCATGAACACACACTCATGAACACACACTCATGAACACACACTCATGAACACACACTCATGAACACACACTCTTGAACACACACTCATGAACACACACTCATGAACACACACTCATGAACACACACTCATGAACACACACTCATGAACACACACTCATGAACACACACACTCATGAACACACACTCATGAACACACACTCATGAACACACTCATGAACACACTCATGAACACACACTCATGAACACACACTCATGAACACACACTCTTGAACACACACTCATGAACACACACTCATGAACACACTCATGAACACACACTCATGAACACTCATGAACACACACTCATGAACACACACTCATGAACACACACACTCATGAACACACACACTCATGAACACACACAGTCATGAACACACACTCATGAACACACTCATGAACACACAAACTCATGAACACACACTCATGAACACACACTCATGAACACACACTCATGAACACACACTCTTGAACACACTCATGAACACACACTCATGAACACACACTCATGAACACACACTCATGAACACACACTCTTGAACACACACTCATGAACACTGACTCATGAACACACTCATGAACACACACATGAGTCATGAACACACACTCTTGAACACACACTCTTGAACTCATACTCATGAACTCACACTCACACTCACACTCATGAACACACACTCTTGAACACACACTCATGAACACACACTCATGAACACACACTCTTGAACACACACTCTTGAACACACACTCATGAACACACACTCATGAACACACACTCATGAACACACACTCATGAACACTGACTCATGAACACACTCATGAACACACACACTCATGAACACACACTCATGAACACACACTCATGAACACACACACTCATGAACACACACTCTTGAACACACACTCATGAACACACACTCATGAACACACACTCATGAACACACACACTCATGAACACACACTCATGAACACACTCATGAACACACACTCATGAACACACACTCATGAACACACACTCATGAACACACACTCATGAACACACACTCATGAACACACACTCTTGAACACACACTCATGAACACACACTCATGAACACACACACTCATGAACACACACACTCATGAACACACACACTCATGAACACACACACTCATGAACACACACACTCATGAACACACACACTCATGAACACACACTCATGAACACACACTCATGAACACACACTCTTGAACACACACTCATGAACACACACTCATGAACACACACTCATGAACACACTCATGAACACACACTCATGAACACACACACTCATGAACACACACTCATGAACACACACTCATGAACACACACTCTTGAACACACACTCATGAACACACACTCATGAACACACACTCATGAACACACACTCATGAACACACACTCTTGAACACACGCTAATGAACACACACTCATGAACACTGACTCATGAACACACACTCATGAACACACACTCTTGAACACACACTCATGAACACACACTCTTGAACACACGCTAATGAACACACACTCATGAACACACACTCATGAACACACACTCATGAACACACACACTCATGAACACACACACTCATGAACACACACTCATGAACACACACTCATGAACACACACTCATGAACACACACACTCATGAACACACACAGTCATGAACACACACTCATGAACACACTCATGAACACACACTCATGAACACACACTCATGAACACACACTCATGAACACACACTCATGAACACACTCATGAACACACACTCATGAACACACACTCTTGAACACACGCTAATGAACACACACTCATGAACACACACTCATGAACACACACTCATGAACACACACTCTTGAACACACGCTAATGAACACACACTCATGAACACTGACTCATGAACACACACTCATGAACACACACTCTTGAACACACACTCATGAACACACGCTCTTGAACACACGCTCATGAACACACACTCATGAACACACACTCATGAACACACACTCATGAACACACACTCATGAACACACACTCATGAACACACACTCATGAACACACACACTCATGAACACACACACTCATGAACACACACACTCATGAACACACACTCATGAACACACACTCATGAACACACACTCATGAACACACACTCATGAACACACACACTCATGAACACACACAGTCATGAACACACACAGTCATGAACACACACTCATGAACACACTCATGAACACACACTCATGAACACACACTCATGAACACACACTCTTGAACACACTCATGAACACACACTCATGAACACACACACTCATGAACACACACACTCATGAACACACACTCATGAACACACACTCTTGAACACACGCTAATGAACACACACTCATGAACACTGACTCATGAACACACACTCATGAACACACACTCTTGAACACACACTCATGAACACACGCTCTTGAACACACGCTCATGAACACACACTCATGAACACACACTCATGAACACACACTCATGAACACACACTCATGAACACACACTCATGAACACACACTCATGAACACACACACTCATGAACACACACACTCATGAACACACACACTCATGAACACACACTCATGAACACACACTCATGAACACACACTCATGAACACACACTCATGAACACACACTCATGAACACACACACTCATGAACACACACAGTCATGAACACACACAGTCATGAACACACACTCATGAACACACTCATGAACACACACTCATGAACACACACTCATGAACACACACTCTTGAACACACTCATGAACACACACTCATGAACACACACTCTGGTGGAATGACCTGCCTATCGCAATTCGAGCAGCCGAGTCTGTAGCCATTTTCAAAAAACGGCTAAAGACACGTCTTTTCCAGCAGCACCTGACCAATCAAGAATAGCACTTATCACTCTATTCATTCTCTGTCTGTCTAATTTATTAAAAAAAAAAAAAAATTGTCCTGTGTGTTCTGTGTTAGATTAACTGAGACTTGTTACAGCACTTGCATATTGTTGCCCTTGACTGTTCTAGTTGCTTCTATTGCTCTCATTTGTACGTCGCTTTGGATAAAAGCGTCTGCTAAATGACTAAATGTAAATGTAAACACACTCATGAACACACACTCATGAACACTGACTCATGAACACACACTCATGAACACACACTCATGAACACTGACTCATGAACACACTCATGAACACACACTCATGAACACACACTCATGAACACTGACTCATGAACACACACTCATGGGGCCCTATTTTAACGATCTGAAACGCAAGTGTCAAAGCGCAAAGCGCAAGTAACTTTGTGGGCGGGTCTCGGCGCTGTTGCTATTTTCCCGGCGGGATAAATGGCTCTTGCGCCCGGCGCAAATCTAAAATGGGTTGGTCTGAAGTAGCTTCATTATTCATAGGTGTGGTTTGGGCGTAACGTGAATAAACCAATCAGAGCGTCATCCAACATTCCCTTTAAAAGCAGGTGCGCAAGTTCCATTATGGATTGCTATTATTATGGCGTATTTACCAGGCGCACGCCAGGAGCGGTTCACAGCCGAGGAGACTGATGTTCTTGTAAGAGCAGTGAAAGACAGAGAAGTTGTGTTGTATGGGGATGGGAGAAACCCACCCAAAATAGCGTCGGTTAAATAAATAATTAGCCTGAATAATTTGTAAGCTAGATTTATGCCTATTTTTTCACATCTTCGTGGCACACCACAATGATTTCCGTCATCTCATGTGTTAATATTTTTTTAGTGTAACAATTTATGATTTGCAAAAATAACTGTTGCATCTGTGTAGATTACATGAGCAAAGTGTATGCGCGTTGTGCACGCTATGGTCAAGCATGCGCCCTTAAAATAGCATAATGAACAACGCGCAACGCGCCACTGACTTTAGACTAGGTTTTTTCTGGTCAGTGGCGCAATTGTTTAATGGAACAGCAAAATAGCACCAGGGATTGTTTGCGCCGGAACACGCCTCCTTTTTTGTGCTGAACCGCCCAGGGAGCGCAAGTTCATTCACTAGTTTAGCGACGTGCTTCTGTGGAGGGAAAAGCGCGCTTTGCGCGGGTGCAAAATAGGAATGACACATGCATCGGTGTACAAAGTCAATTGCGCTGGGTGCAAGATAGGGCCCATGAACACACACTCATGAACACACACTCATGAACACACACTCATGAACACACACTCATGAACACACACACTCATGAACACACACACTCATGAACACACACACTCATGAACACACACACTCATGAACACACACACTCATGAACACACACTCATGAACACACACTCTTGAACACACACTCATGAACACACACTCATGAACACACACTCATGAACACACACATGAGTCATGAACACACACACTCATGAACACACACACTCATGAACACACACTCATGAACACACACTCATGAACACACACTCATGAACACACACTCATGAACACACACACTCATGAACACACACTCATGAACACACACTCATGAACACACACTCATGAACACACACTCATGAACACACACTCATGAACACACACTCATGAACACACACACTCATGAACACACACACTCATGAACACACACTCATGAACACACACTCATGAACACACACTCATGAACACACACTCTTGAGTTTCTCTGCTTGTGTTCTTACAGTGCAGGAAGTCGTCTCTGGTCTTGGGATCAGGGTCTGTGGAGATCAACAGACATGAAGAGTGTGATTATCAGAACTAGAGAAACTGATCCTGCATCCATTGCTAACACATGCAGAAATCCTCCAACACAGAAGATATTTAGAGAAATGTTCCTGCTCTTTCCAGAGCCCTAGTCCTGACTCGAGCACTACTGAGGGTTTGACACTATTGACATGTGACCATATTAGATTTGGCTCCTGTAGACATCAGCTGATCACAGATTGGGCTGGAGAGGGAACACGACTCAGACTTCACTGTCATCATAAAGTAATCGCATCACTTCATGAGACTGGGATTAAACCACTAGAGATTATCAGTGATACAGTGATTATAATGAGATAAGGACACAGATGTGTTCCTCTGAGACAGCAGAGAGTAGCTAGAGCTCTGTAGTGTGTCCCTTTAGGGCCACTGTAGAAACATGACGGCACAACAATGGCAATTTCAAGGGTGTCACCAACGGTTACAAGGAACACACGATGAAGATTGTGTGTGTGTGTGTAAGTGTGTGTGTGTTTGTGTGTGTGTGTGTGTGGGGGGGGGGGGGTTGTGTGTGTGTTTGTGTTGGAGGGGATTGTGTGGGGTGTGTGTGTGTGTGTGTTTGTGTTGGGGGGGGGGTGTGGGGTGTGTGTGGGGGTGTGTGTGTTTGTGTTGGGGGGGTGTGGGGTGTGTGGGGGTGTGTGTGTGTGTGTTTGTGTTGGGGGGTGTGGGGTGTGGGGTGTGTGTGTGTTTGTGTTGGGAGGGGTGTGGGGTGTGTGTGGGGGTGTGTGTGTGTTTGTGTCGGGGGGTGTGGGGTGTGTGTGTGTGTGTGTGTGTTTGTGTTGGGGGGATGTGTGTGTGTTTGTGTTGGGGGGGTGTGTGGGGGTGTGTGTGAGTGTGTGTTTGTGTTGGGGGGGTGTGGGGTGTGTGTGGGGGTGTGTGTGAGTGTGTGTTTGTGTTGTGGGGGGGGGGGTGTGTTATTATCTGATTGTATTTACTTTTGTTATGGTCTTTTATTTACCAAGTTTATATTTATACAATCACTGCCGCTACTAAAGATTGCTTTTTAAATAATCTTCCTCATCAGTATCATCTCCTCAGCATCCCAGATAGCTTAGAAGAACTCGATGTTGCAACAGAAACTATTGACTCTCTCTTTTCCAGTACTTTAGACACAGTTGCTCCTCTGCGCTTAAAGAAGATTAAAGAAAATAGTCCAACGCCGTGGTACAACGAGCACACCCGGGCCCTTAAAACAGCAGCCAGAAAAATGGAGCGCAGCTGGAAGAAAACAAAACTAGAGGTCTTTCTTAATTCGTGGAAAGAGCACATGATCGCATACAGAAAGGCCGTAAGAACTGCTAGATCTGCTTATTTCTCAACTCTCTTGGAAGAAAACAAACACAATTGGATCAAGATGGCGCCTGTGCGAGTGGCATGCCGTCTATCACTCACTTCCTTGTTTTACGTTTGGTTGTTTTTATGTGCTTTTATACCCTTTTATCTTACGGAGCCTGTCGTTTACGATCGTCAGACACTCCTGAATATTCGCAAGTACTGTTTGGATACTTTTGATTTTGATTTTGAAGCGGAATTGGGGAATTTCGCAGAAAATACCTACAGAAGCACTCTCAGGGACATTCCAGATTTTCTTCGCCGTTGGCCATTGGATGTTAACCCGAGGAAACGCCAGAGAAGACGTGGGAAACGCAGCGGAAAACTGGTCAGTCTGAAGATCCATCTGCGAGCTGGTCTTTGAAAGATTTCTACATCTCGACCATGGACCGAGGATCGGATCCGCTTTGCGGTTCAATATACGCCGATCCCGACATCTCGCTGGCTCACATATGTTCAGACTAATCCACCTGCTTCTCCCAACCTCCTGGTTCGACTACTACAGGACTCCGTCACTCGGATTATTAATCGTCCTCGTCCGACGGGAGTAAACTCTCTAAATCTTTGTCCTCTGAGGAAAACTTCTGTTCCTCCTCACAGCATTTTGCACTCTCCTAAAATGGCATTGATCAACGCTCACTCTTTGGTCAATAAGACATTTATTTTACAGGATTTTATCGTATCTAACAACTTGGATTTCTTGTTTATCACCGAAACCTGGATGAAGGTAGGAGATTTGAGTCCGTTCTCTGAACTTGTTCCAACTGGCTATTGCTTTTATAACTCTCCCCGTCCTGTTGGTAGGGGTGGTGGGCTAGCTGTAATTGCTAAAGAAAGTTTTGGAGCATGCTGTCAAATGCTACCACCATCAATCCTACAAGCTTTGAAGTTCAACTACTAACACTTGACTGGACTCAACCTATTGTCTTAGCCCTAATATATCGACCTCCGCATCTGACGAAGGATTTTTTGAAAGAATTCACTGAGCTCGTTGGGGATTTAATCATTACATACGATCGTTTTTTATTGTTGGGTGATTTTAATGTGCATGTATGCTGTGCTTCGGATTACTTAGCATCTGAGTTTTTGAATATCATTGATTCTTTCAATCTGGTGCAGTGGGTTGAAAAACCCAATCACAACCGTGGTCATATATTGGACTTAATACTGTCTTTTGGACTCTCAATAATCGATACTGAAGTGACTGAACTACCCATCTCTGATCATTTTCCTATCATGTTTAAAATGTCTCTTCCAGCTATTTCTTACAAAACTGTCTCTGATTTAAAACAAGTTTGAACGTATTCACCGCGTTTTTGCGAGGCTTTCAGTGAACGTTATAATGAAATCACTCTCTCAGTGTTTGATGAATTTTTTGTATCCGATCTAGATGTTGAGCAACATCTTGAATCCTTAAACATTGTATGGCTTGAGATATTAAACGCTGTTGCACCCTACAGGTTGCAAAAGCCAAAACGTAAATCTGAGCCTTGGATAGATCAAGATATTCGCTCCCTGAGACAATCATGTAGGAAAGCAGAAAGAAAATGGAAGAAAGACAAACTTCAAATATCTTTTATTATACTTAAAGAATGTCTATGGTCATATCAGAGTGCCGTTTAGAAAGCTAAGTCTCTTTATTTTTCTAATTTGATAGAGGAACATCATCAAACTCCTAGGGTTCTTTTTTCGATTATTAATTCAGTTTTTACATCCGACGGTACAGACCTTCCATAATCCTACTAAAGCATTATGTGAAAGTTTTAAAAACTATTTCGAAACTAAAATGATAAATTTAAGAGTACAAATACAAGATGCCGGCGATGATAATTTGATCTCAATGAGTCCACTGGCTTCTTGGACTAAGTTTAATTCTATTTCCCTAGAATCATTAAAAGAAATAGTTTTAAAACTAAAAACCTCTTCAAGTCCCCTTGACATTATTCACCCCCGCTACATGAAGTTATTAATTAATATTGTAGGTCCTGGCCTTGTAACTTTACTTAATAAATCATTGCAGTCAGGGCTTATCCCTGATAGCTTAAAAAGGGCCACAGTATCTCCGGTGCTAAAGAAGCCCACACTGGATACATCTATTCTAGCAAACTTTCGCCCCGTGTCTGTCCTTCCTTTTATTTCTAAGGTGTTGGAAAAAATTGTCTCTCTGCAACTTCAGTCCTTCTTATCCACTAATCACGTTCACGAGATCTTCCAATCAGGTTTTAAATCACTACACAGTACTGAAACAGCCCTTGTAAGAGTCTTAAATGACATCTTAATGATTACCGATTCAGGAGTCTCGGTCATTCTAATTATGCTGGACTTGTCCTCAGCTTTTGATACTGTCGATCATGGAATTCTCATTTCCCGTCTGGAGTCTTATGTGGGTTTAGGGGGAGTAGTGTTAAACTGGTTTAAATCTTTCCTAACCAACAGATCTTTTTCTGTTAAAATTGGTAATTTTACTTCTTCTTCAAGCAAGCTATCATGCGGTGTACCACAAGGTTCTGTTCTTGCACCCACTCTTTTTTCTCTATACTTACTTCCCTTGGGATCCATTTTCAGGAAACATAATGTAGCCTTCCATTGTTATGCTGATGACATGCAAATTTATTTGCCTTTAACCAGCGGTAATGAGGATGCTGTTAGTAATCTATCAGCTTGTTTGAATGATGTAAAGGTATGGCTCTCAAAAAACTTTCTTTTTTTAAACTCAGATAAATGTGAAGCTATTGTTTTTGGCCCCTCCGAACATAGCAGGCAACATTTACCTAATCTCGATCTTTTAAACTTCACTATTTCAGCAAAAGTTCGTAATCTAGGTGTGGTAATTGATAACAACTTACAATTTGATAGGCAAATTGCCTCAGTAGTGGGCTCTAGTTTTTTCCATCTGCGTTCTTTTTCCAAAATCAAATCTTTCCTATCCAATGCCTCTCTAGAAGTTGCTATTCACGCCTTTATAACATCCAGGCTAGATTACTGCAACTCTCTGTACTCTGGAGTTTCGAAGAGCCAAATCTCTAGATTACAAGTTGTTCAGAATGCAGCAGCGCGATTTCTGAAGGGAGGTAAAAAATTTGATCATGTCACACCGCTTTTGAGATCCCTTCACTGGCTACCGGTTCAATATAGAATCGACTATAACATTTTACTATTAGTCTACAAATCCTTAAATAATCTTGCACCAGTTTATCTATCAGATTTACTTCACCCATATACTTCAAATCGAAAACTGAGATCAGGAAACAAATCCCTCCTTCATATTCCTAGAACCCGGTTGAAAAAGAGGGGAAACCGTGCTTTTGAAGTGGTGGGCCCCACTCTGTGGAATAATCTTCCTATTGAACTGAAAAAGGCTTCCACTCTATCTGAGTTTAAAACAGCGCTAAAAACCCATTTGTTTAGAGTAGCTTTTAATGTGTAACCTGATCGTGTTTTAAGGCACCATATTTAGATTGAGGATTGTGATGTCGTTAGTTCAATGTGTATTGTGTATGTGACTATTGTACAGCACTTTGGTCGGCCAAAAGCCGGTAGTAAATGTGCTTTAGAAATAAATAAACTTGAACTTGATCTTGAAACTTGAACAATCCAAGTTTTTAATTCGATACAGTGGCTAAATTAACCAAAAATAAAGCTTCAACTTCTGATGATTGTAAACAGCACAGCAGTAATGACTTTATGAACTTCTTCACATGTAAGATTGATAATATTAGGATGAAAATTTTAACCATGCAGCGTCTACTACAGTATCACATCAGACAGAGCATTGTAGTGTCACTGAGGAAAAATTACACTCATTCACTGCTATAGGAGAAGACACACACACACACACACACACACTCATTCACTGCTATAGGAGAGGAAGAATTGGCTAAACTCGTTAAATCATCAAAATCAACAACATGTATGCTTGACCCTGTACCGACTAGGCTATTAACCCTTTAGGCGCCAGAGGTTTTTTCCTAAAACGTTCGATTTTGACATCTTAATTTGAAAAGGCTATATCTTAAAAGTGATAAAAGATAGAGACTTTCTGTAAATTAGAGAAATATTAAGGATGACCCAAAGTTTATGTAGGGATTACATTGTCCCATCTAATTTGCATATTATGACGTCATATGGTGGTGGTCACCTTGGATTATAGAATTTTCATGAAAAGTCACATTTAAATGATAAATGTAGCTCTTCTTTCCCCAAAAAATGTCCCTCACCTTCTGTATGCTATATTGCACAATACTGAATGCTCAGGTAAATAGTAAATAGTAAACAAACTGTGTAAATCGTTACTAATAAATGGTAGAAACAAACCGAATACATCGGTTGGCCTTTTGCTGTAGAGACTTTCCATTTACTACATACAGTAGGCACTCTGATTCCATGTATGGGGCACATATATTATTCATATGACACAAACACAAGTAGACAAGACCTGTTTAGTTCAAAAGATCACTCGCCACGGTAAGGCAGAGATCATGAGTGAGATGACGAGACAAGATGAGAGACAGACGCACGCGCGTGCGCGCCCGCCGAGTGTGCACAGTTCGGACTACTGTCATTGTCATTGTGACTCCACACCCTGCCTCCACGTTGCCCCCTAACTGTATTTGCAATACAGGAGCCGCGGTTCAGCTGCGCGAGACAAACGCTGCCAGTGTGGATGCAAAACGGCCGCGCGCGGCTCCCGCTCTCCATTCACACTGCCCTGGCAACGCAAAAACACGTGCGGTGTGAAGCCGGCGTAACACGCCTGCTAACTTCGCAATGAACACTCCAACCCCGCGAAACACCACTGTGTTCCCACCACTGACATTGGGCAAATTACCATCTACATTGGGCAAAGGATTCACCGTTTGTGCTTGGTGTAGGGCTATACTTTCAATTTCAGGAATACGGCAGATATTCCCCTTCAGAATCAGGGTTAAAAGAGATGCTACCAGAGGTCATAGATCCTCTTCTTAATATCATTAATTCATCAGTGCCCTGACTACTGAGCTAGAGCTGATTGAGACGCACCCTCGGTCATGTGGCGCTGCTAACCATCCGCAGCAGATCTTGACTAGCGGGGGCGTGGCTTCAGTGTAACGGATATAAAGCAGCAGTGAGGCGGAGCTCGGGAGGAGGAGTCCCTCTTCTGCTGTCCCAGACTCATCCGGGCTTTAACTGCTGCTTGGATATTGTGAATCTGTGCTGTGATCACAACGACGTTGCCATTTAGTTGCCATTAGACATTTATTTGGGTTTACCCACTCCTAAACTTTTTCTCCTGTTTATTCTTTTTAGGTATGATAACTGTTATTACTTTTGGTTTCTTATATTAGAAAATTTATTTTGTTTAAAGCTCTTTAGGAAGGGTTAGTTTTGTTTGTTATTTTGGCCTTGCCCTCTCCTGACAATTTGGTTATCTAAGTTTCTAAGTTTATTTATTTACTGGTTTTTGTTAACCCTTTCATAAAACACTTGTTCAATATATTCTTGGTTCTTCCGTTTCTTTTTCTTTTATAGTGTTAGTAAAAAGCTGTGGAAACATTTTTCTGGAAATAACAAGTGCAAAAGTGAACAGAGCTGGGATAGTGGAAGAGGAGATTGCTGCACGTTTATTTATGATCTTTAGTGATCTTAGTGTCTTGTTCCTCCTCCTCAATCCCCTAGACTGAGAAGGGAAGGGATCAGTACGGGAGAGCGGGCACAACCTCACGCTTTCTGACTTTCTCAGTTTGTGTAAATTCACTTGGGGGAGTATTTATTTTTTCTCACATTCCCCACATGCCTAGTACAATTATGGGGTTTTGTTTCATTAATACAGTGTATACTTTTTTCTTGATTTACCCCGAAAGAATGGAAGTGAATTGTGACAACATGCCCCATAGGTGGGGTACACTGTAACATGTGAGGGGCAGATTGTAACATGAGCAAATGACAGCTTAAAATGTGACCTGATATAATCAAAAAAATACCAAGACAAACTAAAATATTTTGTCAATAAAATACAATTATTCACTTTTTTTTAAAATAAAATAATGGCATTTTTTAATCATTAAAAATATACTGATTTTTGAGTTTGACAAACACATGGCTAAATACAGCTTAACAGCAGAGCTAAAAACATCATAATAATGAATCATTAATAATAACACTGCCTCTCAGTCATTATTCACCCTTTTCTCATGGTTTCTTCATAAAGGTATGGAATATAATAGCATTTTTACATTTTGGCGCGTTTCTTTTCTCTCTAAATAATGTTGATGTGGCAACTAGTAAACACACTGAGTTTGGTCATCCTGGCATGTGTGGAAAGGGTTAAACCATGTGTGTTGCAACTAACCCGCATCAGGTCGTGCCCGCGCTCCCCTATACAAAAAACCATGTGGAGAGAGGAATGAGTCGGTTTCACTGAGAACTGCTCTTATGTTTACAGGATTGCACAAGCATGACCCGACTATCCAACAGGACAGAGCATCTGCTGACACAGGGGCATTGCCCAACACCCCGAGCACACACACCCCCTGCTGGAGACAACTGGACCTGCTAGAACTGCAGTCCGTCCTCTACATGCTGAGAGAGTTGTGCTGTCTGTAATATTACTGTCATGATGTGCTGAACTCATTCATACAGTATATTTAATAATACTCAATCTGTTCACGGCTTTCTCTTTTTATCATTGAAGCTTGAACTTGTCATACATTATTTTATAGATTCACAATTAACTTCTGTATGCTTTGCATTTATTATGAATAATTAATAATAATTATTATTAAAGAATATAAATGATGAGTTTTGCATTTGTTAAAGATATTATTTATATTAATCAATCATGTCGTTTTCAGGGATGACTGAGGTCTTTCTGCAGAAATGCCATGATAGTGGGCTTAACAGTTTTTGTGTTCTAAGTTGATTATTTGTTTGTTTGTGTGTTTTGTTTTAATTATGAGCCATTTATTTTTATGTTAGCTATATTTTTAACTGTCCTTTTGGTTTTCATACAGAGAAGTGTTTGTTCCATCTGCCCATGATCTCCACAGTAGTACAGCAGCCTACATCTGACATCAAACACATTTTGTGACAACATGAACGAGACCAATAATACGTTCATATATACAGTCAATTGGGAAACGGTTTACAACCTGTTACATTAATATTGTACCCTATAATTATTAATATCCACACCTGTTAGGAAATATGGTTGTCAATACAAACATTGAGTGAGTGAAGCAAATTATTATTATTTTTTTAAAGATAAAGATTAATGCAAAGGAAATGTGCATATGGCACTCACCTGAAGAGGGTATGGGGCCGATAGTGTCACTGGCTTCACTCACTCCCACTTTACCCACTATCCTGTAGCGGATCAAGTACTGCTTTCCAAGCTTCAATCCAGTCAGAGTAAAGTCTCCATCAGGTGTGTTTATGACATGCCACTGTTCCCCGTTCACCTGCCTGTACTCCACTCTGTACCGCACAGTTTCTCCAGTCGGGGACTTCTGCAGTTTCAGGGACACACTGCGCCCCAGGACCTCCTTCACTTCTGGAGGGGGAGGCTTCGACACGGGCTGGAACTGAGTGTCTGTCAGCTGCCCTTTTTCATACAGACGGATGGAGGAGCCTGGACTGGATGGATCGGGGATGGCAGAAATAATGAATCTGTATCTCTTTTCATCTTTATTAGCCTCTGAAAAACTTCTGAAAAGAGATAAGGTCTCTCTCATCTTTGAGAGGACAGCAGGATCGTTGAACCACTTTCTGTCAGATGCCACAGAAACCATGCTTTGTTCCCCATCTAGCTCTTTAAACTTGTCAGATTTCAGAAACTCCTTCAGGTTTGAAAGATACGGGTCTTCATACTTCAGAGATGTGAAGGTCAAGCACACCACAACATCAATATTAGGATTAAAGAGGATGATGCTGAGATGATCTGAGTCTTCAGTTGTGATTCCCTCCAGCATCTTCATGTGAGAACTCAAGAGGTCAAGTTCAGTCTGTGCACCATCTAACCACTGGTTAAGCCTGTCAGCTTTTAAAGGGGAGCTGATGTGGATCTTCAAGACGTCTTCCAGTGACTTCTCCTCCATCTCTCCTCCTCGTATAGCAGGCAAGACCCTGGCCACTGCTTTCAGGAGCACAGTTTTGTGAATGCTAAATGAGCTCTGAAATGACTGCAGCCTCTCTTTGATATCACTGAAAGCATTCACCAGTGTTTTTCTGGAGAGGTCGTTGCATGTCCTCTCTACTTCTCCCAGCTCCTCCATTATATCTTCAGTGTTGGAAACCAGACGTGTGCTGATTTCTCTCTCCAGCCGAGCTGCTTTTGTATTCAGTAGAGAAAGAGGATAGAGCCAGACTCTTATTGGAACTGCATTCTGTGGATTCTCCTTCAGGATAGCGGGGAGCTTCTTGTACACCTCTATGGCCTCCATGAAAGTGGTGGGGTTCTGCCCAAGACGGACGTCACCATGAAATGTGCAAGCAATGCTCTCAGCCTTTTGCTTATCACCATCTGTCATTTTTATAGCTCCTTTTCCCTCAATAGAAAATTGAGGGATCTTCTTGACCATGATATTCAGTTGTCCCTCAATCTCCCGCTTGTCTTCCTCTTCTGAAAATGTCCGATCAAACACCATGAAGGCCTGAGCTCCGTACAGTACAGCCGTGACCACATGAGTTGCAGTTTTCTGGTCAAACACCTGAGGGTAGGTGATCTGGCCCAGCTGAGTCATAGTGAGCTGTTCGAATCTGGAGGTTTCACTGTAAGACATTGTTACTCTGGACTGTTGGTTTGAGGATTTGGTGTCACGCAGAAACGTGGCAGATCCTCCCACCTCCACCAGCCCTCCTAAGAAGCTGGCCTTCAGGGAAGCACTTACATCCAGGAGACTGGCTTTACTAGAGAGAGAGTCGGAGCTACTGAACTTCACATCTGTCTTGGGCTGTGGACGAGTGTCCAAATCTTCCCTCAGTGACTTCTTATCCCACAGAGTAACTCCTGAAATGAGAAATGGCTTTAACAGTCACGAATGAGGACGCAATACACTGTTGAAGAATCATGCAGGTTTTATCGTGTTGTTACACAAGCACTAGTGATGCAGCATTTGGTGAAGAGGGGAAAATAAACTTTGATTTATTTATTTTAGGTTGGTAAAGCACCTGGAATGAAGGAATCCGTGCGGAGGTCATACAGCATCCCAGGAAACAGAGGTCTTCCTAGAGCTGCCACTTCAATGGGCTTTGATGTTAAGGCTGCAGTAAATAACAAATAAAAGTTCATATTTATATATATTTATGACAAATATGAACACAATTACATCTGGTGATAGTGAATAATGTTTAACTCCAGCATTTCTTTTTAAAGGATCATGAAACCCCAAAACACTTTTTTTGAGATATAAACAGATATGTATAGGCTGCACATTATTAAAAAAACACTAAAGGTACTCATTAATGTTATTCATATGTGAAAATAGTTATTTTTGCATTTTTCAGAACGATTTCTGTCTTCCGGTTTGAAAAGCTGAGTCGGAGCAACGTCACAGAAGCTGACGTCAGTGTGTACTTTCCGGCACAAGTATGGGCTGGTCGAACATGCTGATGTTCTGAGCGATACTGTTTTGAGCGATTCTCCACATATATTCATGACATAAAGCTCATTCAATCCAATCACTGCGCTGTAGTATGCATAAAATATAATTTTTGGGAAGTTTTGGAAGCAGCGTGCGGAAAATTCAAGGAGGAAAGTGAGGTGTTGTTTTCAGCATGTCGTGAAGGTGCTCCCTGGATTACTTTTGTGTGGGTAAAGACCGATAATCTGCGGTGGAACAGCCGAGGGGTATGGGCTTACGTTTCTACCACATTTTTGCATGCACAAGATCATATTATGAGCGCGCAAAAGGGCATTTTGCACGCATATGAACTGAGTTTTGCGGAGAAATGTTCGTCTCGCAATTAATAAAATATTTAGAGCAAACGAAAATCAATTTTGCATTTAAAATATGTTTATTTGGATGTGCGCAGATGTTCTTTCACATGTGCAATGTTTCTCTGATTGCTCTCTAGACGACGACGGCTTGCTTGCTCAACCCAACCCAACGTTACAATATGCCATAATTCCTGCCAATCAGAGACGAGACTGCTAAATTCTGATTGGCTAGCTTAACAATCACAAGTATCATCACAAGTCTCCCACACGTAATCTCCTAATCTTTTTTTTTTTTTAACTAAATTAATATAAAATCGTCTTGGTTATGCGTTCCCTGAAGGAGGGAACGGAGACGTACGTCGGAACTGACCGACGAATTGGGATCTGATCTCAGAGACCAATCTACTTCGAGTGTGTTAAAAACGAGCCAATGGAGATTGGCATGCGAACTAGTGACTCGGCCTCGGTCTCCCTTCCCTACTTCAGGGAACAAGGGTTACATACGTAACCGAGACGTTCCCTTTCAGTTGGTCACGTAATGTATGTCGGAACTGACCAACGAATTGGGATCCTTACCAAAATGGCCCTTCCAGCGTCCTGCTTGAGCGCACTGGACCGTCTTAGATGGTACGGAAGTCAGGGCTCCAAGCAGGGAGGTCAGTCACTGCTGTTTCTGCAAGACCCACCCAGTGTGACTATTGGATAATGCTGGGAAGCGTGCCCGTCTTGGGAGATGGTACGCTGCGGAGCCAAGTCCTTCAGTGGAAGGATTGGTGACAGCATACACATAAGTACTAACCTAGCAGGGTAGTGCAACATATGGCAGTCTCTGAGGTGGTTCCAGCCTGGTTCCAGGGGGGAAAGAACACGCCCAGAGACGACAGAGCGGGCTCTGTCAAGGGAAAGACACGGGGCTAGGCAAGTAGGGTAGCAGGTACCGTGGAAGAATACACATATGGGGTTGCCGTGAGGGAACCGCTACATATGGAACCCAGCCTACACACACGTTTCACAAGTATACGGGTGCAGGCCTGGCGTCAGACAGCCGCAACGTCTGGCACCGCAGTGGTGACGGAGGAGCTCGACAGGGTTAGCCGTTTCCGGGGAACACAACTGGAGACAATAGACGCACGTATCCGGCCCAGAGGGCGGGAGTGGCGTTGCAAGCCGACACTTAGAACGGGCACTTAGTGCTATTGGCCCCTGGGGGCGAGGATGCGGGAAGATACCGGCTCTACACGGAGGCTATAGAATCTAGCGAACGTGTTAGCTGTCGCCCAGCCCGCAGATCTACATATATCTGTCAGCGAGGCGCCTTGAGCCAGCGCCCTAGAGGAAGCAACACTCCTTGTTGAGT
Organism: Romanogobio albipinnatus; assembly: GCA_023566225.1. Taxonomy (NCBI): domain Eukaryota; kingdom Metazoa; phylum Chordata; class Actinopteri; order Cypriniformes; family Gobionidae; genus Romanogobio; species Romanogobio albipinnatus. The sequence goes on along the minus strand of CM042256.1, from coordinate 58,811 downwards.
GTGCTCGCAACCCGAATGGGCATGGCACGTTTAGGGGCTGGTAAGCCAAGACAATAGCATCCACTATCCAGTGGGCTAACCTCTGCTTGGAGACAGCCTTTCCCTTCTGCTGGCCTCCGTAACAGACGAAGAGTTGCTCTGAGGTCCGAAAGCTTTGAGTCCTGTCAACGTAAGCGCGAAGAGCGTGGACGGGACATAAAGCCAGGGCTGGGTCTGCCTCCTCCGAAGGCAGCGCTTGCAGGTTCACTACCTGGTCCCGGAAGGGAGTGGTAGGAACCTTGGGTACGTATCCAGGCCGGGGTCTCAGGACAACGTGAGAGTTGTCCGGCCCGATTTCTAGGTACGATTCGTTGACCGAAAGTGAATGCAGGTCCCCTACCCTCTTGATGGAAGCCAATGCCGTCAGAAGCACTGTCTTCATTGACAGGATTTTAAGCTCCACTGACTGCAAAGGCTCAAAGGGAGGGCTCTGAAGTGCTCTAAGCACTAGAGCCAAGTCCCAAGAGGGTAATGAGTTTGGGCGAGGAGGATTTAGCCTTTAGCCATGATTAGGTTGTGCTTCCCCAAGGACTTACCTTCGACTGCATCGTGATACGCCGCTATTGCTGCGACATACACTTTGAGAGTGGAGGGAGACAGCCTTCGCTCCAGCCCATCTTGCAGGAAAGAAAGCACGACACTAACCGAACACCTTCGGGGGTCTTCCCGGTGGGAAGAGCACCATTCAACGAACAGGTTCCACTTCAAAAGCGTAGAGGCGCCTCGTAGAGGGGGCTCTAGCACAAGAGATGGTGTCCACCACTGCCTGTGGTAGACCACCTAGAACCTCCGCGTCCCGTCAAGGAACCAGACATGGAGTTTCCAGAGGTCTGGACGTGGGTGCCATAGAGTGCCCCATCCCTGAGAAAGAAGGTCCCTCCTCAGAGGAATCGGCCAAGTAGGGGCTGTCGCGAGAAGAGTTAGTTCTGGGAACCAGGTCCGGTTGGGCCAGTAGGGCGCAACTAACAAGACCTGCTCCTCGTCCTCCCTGACCTGAACTGCTGGGCAGAGTTCTCGACGGCGTCGCCGAAGAGGCCAGCCTGACAAACAGGGGCGTTGAAGAACCGAACTTAGTCGGACTCACGCATATCTGCCAGGTTTAGCCCCAGGTTCCTGGACCACTAGTGTGGACATCGCCTGACCAGGGAGCTGACTTCCGTCGCCCGGAGAGCGAGGTCCACCGCCACACGCAGTTCCTGCATAACCCCTGGGTCGGGACTACCCTTGTGCATGCAGAACAGAGGGTAGTGAGAGAGGGAAAAATTTATACAGATTTTGGCCCTTTTGGTGTTCCATATTTTGACACCAAATAGTTCCATACTGCTAATTTTTCCAATGCCAATCCGGGGGAAAAGGCACGGGGGTAGGCAAGGCGATTGCACTATGCCTCAGCCACCCAGGAAAGCATGGCTGTCAACTCTGAATCTGATTCAGCAAGAGCACACACTATTATAGTGGGAAACTCAGCATCATAATTTCCAGCACATAACAGCCCTCTATCCGATGCAGCAATTGACATCTGTCCTCTGCCAGAGCCCCAAATGAAACACTAGGTCCCCTTGTTTTTTTAAAAGGACCAGCAATCCCATCTGTAGGCTGCCAGCAGGCATGTGAGACAGTGAACGTGGCCGTCAAACTCGACGGCACACGTGCGCTGAACGTTCAAGCCCTATGAAAAGGCAAGACGAACACTGCACCGACGTGGTCATGTCCTCATGAGAGAACATGAACCACCCACAAACACAGTCTCAGCATGCTTGTGATGCGATAGAGGAGTGGGGGCCCACGGAGATGTACCCGGTGGGGAAGCACCACTGTAATCCTCAGGTCACCAAGGCTTATTAGCCGAAGTAGCCCTTTTCTGACATTTGCAAGAAAAGAAACTAGATCGGGGAATAGGCAAAGGGACTCAACCCCGTTTGAGGTTTCATAGTCTCGACCGTGCATCTCTAGCGCCGAGTGACGCGCTGGGTTGCCGTGGCAACCCCCGCTGTCAGCTGGTGCCCGACGGCACACGGCGTGCTGAACACTCAAGCCCTTACGAGAAAGACTTGAGACTAACAACGCGTCGACGTGACCATGCTCTCCTAAGAGAGTATGGATCACCCACGAACGCAATCTCACATGTTTATATGTGAGAGAGATCGTGGCTGTGAAATGAGGACAGGAAACAACCGCATCCAGAAACACACGGTTTGAATGACATCTTGAAAAAGACGCAGGGTCAAACCGTGTTGCTCTTTTAGAAAGGAAAACTGCTCTTTTTATGTGCTGAAACACTCAGGGAGATGACCGCGGCACCACACAGTACAAAGGTGCAAGCCTGTGTGTGCACTCAAAAACAGAAACGCCCAGCGAACCAACTCTTTGATCTCCGTTGAAGCGGCCACCCGCTGAGACGTGCCGTCACACCCGCACTGGAAGCAGCAGTCATTCCTCTCAAGAGACTCGCCGTTTACACTCTTCGTAGAAACAGGAAACATTCACTGTTCGGCTCCGAAGTAAAAAATTATCTAGCATTCCACTTCCTTATTTCTTATCCCACGGGGCGGAGCGTGGAATGCGTGGATCGCATGCCAATCTCCATTGGCTCGTTTTTAACACACTCGAAGTAGATTGGTCTCTGAGATCAGATCCCAATTCGTCGGTCAGTTCCGACGTACGCCGAACGTGACCGACTAAAAGGGAACGTATTGTTACATAATGGCATGTCCCAGTGTTTCCTACACCTCAATTAAATGGTAGTTCTAACTTCTTACTGATCTTCATGTTATGTAATTATTGGAATTTGAATGTGACCAATCTAGGGTTTCTTTCTAATGTTACACGTTTTCAGAAATGAAGATGGAAAGAATTTTCCCCTTTTAATTAATGTTAAGTGTGTAGGCACGGAACACAATTTGCCTCAGAATATTTAAAAATAAAAACCATCAAATGAATGTAGAAATGCAATGTAATAACAGTAAAATAATAATAAATACACTTCATATCCTTGAAATTATGAGAATACAGAGATGTTCTGTAAAAAAACTATTGTGCTAAACTATTGTGTCTATAGAATATAGACTGGATTACTAATCTTATATACTATTTAGGATGGTTAGTATGCATATTGTAATGCAGGCTTGTTCTCCCTCACTGCAAAAAAAATCTAGTTATGTGGGTAACAATTACATACATGCAAATATAACATTTAACAAAATCTTGGGTGTGTACTAGTCTGGGGTCACACCCAAGATCTTCACTTAATGTTATATATAGTAGTATTATAGTATTGTAATATTAGTAATCCAGTCTATATTTTTAGCACAATTCGTTTTTCTTTACAGAACATCTCTGTTGTGAATGTTTTTTGTTTAAATAATTTCAAGGATATGAAGTATATTTATTATTATTTTACTGTTATTACATTGCATTTCTACATTTATTTGATGGTTTTTATTTTTAAATATTCTGAGGCAAATTTTGTTCCGTGCTTACACACTTAACTAATTAAAAGAGGAAAAGTCTGTCCATCTTCATTTCTGAAAACATTTCTGAAAAACACTGCTGCAGCAGGGGGGTTTCATGACGCTTTAAAGTTGCCAGCCACCACCAGCATTTTTTACAATTTACACAAAGGATTCTGACCCCCAGAATATTTTGTTGTATGAATATTTGAACATGCAATTTATCAAAGGAAAGAACAGACCCAATGCTTATAAAAGGTTTTATTCTAGTTTCATGCATTCCTTTTTTATCACACACAGTAAGACACTTTTGAACTGTAACGTCCTAATATTCACTGAAACCTGGTTAAACAGCGGAATACCGGACACCGCTATTGAGCTAGCGGGACGCCACACATTCCGGGCGGATAGAACGTTACATAGCTCCGGTAAGACCAGAGGTGGTGGATTGTGCATTTACATTAACAAAGCTTGGTGCACAAACTCTGCTATTGTTGGGAGTCATTGTTCAGCTAACCTTGAGTTTCTCATGGTTAAATGTAGACCGTTTTATCTACCGCGGGAGTGCACTTCCATCATTATCACTGCTGCTTATATTCCACCGGATGCTGATGCTACGCTTGCTATGAAAGAACTTCACGCAGCCATCAGTAAACAACAGACTGATCACCCGGAAGCTGCGTTTATTGTTGCAGGTGACTTTAATCACTCAAACTTAAAGTCAGTGCTACCCAAGTTTCACCAGCATGTTTCCTGCCACACCAGAGGAAACAAAACCTTAGACCATGTTTACACAAACATGGCGGGAGCTTACGTTGCAACACCCCTCCCCCACCTGGGACAGTCAGACCATGCACCCCTCATCAACCGTGTGAAGCCATCAGTGAAGACCATCAAGGTGTGGCCTGCGGGGGCAGATTCCACACTCCAGGAAAGGTTTCTAAACACAGACTGGAGTATGTTTGCTTCTCAAGCCACCAGTGGCGCTCACACAGACATTGACTCATACACCTACTCTGTACTGGATCATATCAATACCACCATTGACAGTGTTACAACCCAGAAACAGATCACCACATACCCAAATCAGAAGCCTTGGATGAACAGGGAAGTGCGACTCCTGCTGAAGTCACGCAACACTGCCTTCAGATCAGGTGATGCACAAGCCTACAGCACGTCCAGAGCAAACCTGAAGAGGGGCATCAAAAAGGCCAAGCACTGCTACAAGCAAAAGATAGAGGGACACTTTTCCAACTCTGACCCTCGACGCATGTGGCAGGGCATTCAGGCCATCAGTGATTACAAACAATACAAACACAACCAAGAAAACAGCTCAGATCACGTCGTTTCAGTCATACAGCAAGACAGCAAACGGATTAAAAAACCCCACACAGGCGGGTTTGATTAGGGCAGTGCTAGAACATATATACACTATATTGCCAAAAGTGTTGGGGTGTAAATGGGGTCCAAATAATTGAATTCAGGTCAGAATTGGTGTGTTTTTTGGCACACATGCTTCAGACACCGGTTCTGCAGCAGGCATTCCCATAGCATCAATACCATGACGCAGCCTCTCGCTCCCCTCTTTGGGAACCGGGTTACATACGTAAGCTGAGACAATTTGTCCTTCTAATGATTTTAAATCTGTCCCTGTGATATTGTTCATAGCACATTCACATTTTGTAACATTTCAGTCTTACCTGAATATTCTGTATTTCCTTTGGTGTCTTCATTTAAAACCTATTTTTGGAAGAATGGTTCATAAAATCATATACAAAGATTTTTTTATCCTTAATCTCATGAAATACATCTGTTTAAACGTCCACATTTTGTCTGAGGGAGTCCACTTACCTGTGCATTCACCACAGCTAGGATTGCCAACCATAAACATGTACAGCAGATCCAGCTCGGCTGCTTCAGGGGCATCATACGTGCCGCCATCTTGGAATCATCAACAAGGAGACCTGTGTGAATGTCAGTGAAGGTCAGTGAAGGAGAGGCATACCACAACCTGGTCTAGTTTAGTTTCATTGTCATATTCTGCTTTGTTGTCCCTGTGACCATTTGTCTGAGTTCTCATTGTTTGTTTGTTGATTGTGCACACCTGTGCGGTTGATTATCATCTGTTGCATTATTTTCCTGTTTAATACTGTGAAGCTGTCAGCACGTTAGTCGACCCCAGAAGGTTAAATACGCATTAACATTAACAACGCAGAACCTTGAACTGAGGAAAACTGAGTGCTTAAATACACATGGAATGATAATCAACCGCACAGGTGTGCACAATCAGAAACAACAAACAATGAGAATTGCATTCTACCATCTTAAAAATATTTCTAAATTATGGCTCATGCTCTCAATGCCAAACGCTGAACAGTGAGTTGATGAGCTGTAGATTATTGTAATGCTCTACTGGGTGGTTGCCCTGGTTGCCTAATAAATTAACTCCAGCTGGTCCAAAACGCAGCAGCTCCAGTTCTTACTAGAACCAGGAAGTATGACCATATTAGCCCAGTTCTGTCAACACTGCACTGGCTGCCTATTAAACATCGCATACATTTTAAAATCTTGCTTATTACTTACAAAGCACTAAATGGTTTATCTCCAGTACTTGAGCGAGCTCTTAACACATTATACTCCATCACGTCTACTGCGCTCTCTAAACTCTGGCCAGTTGATCATACCGAGAATATCCAAATCAACTGCAGGCGCTCGATCCTTTTCCTATTTAGCTCCAAATCAAATCAAATCAAATCACTTTATTTGTCACTCTACCATATGCACAAGTGCAACAGTAGGTGAAATTCTTAGGTGCAGTTCCGAGCAACATAGCAGTCATGACATGACATGTACAACATTTAAGCAACAACAGATTACACATCTGATGCGCACACAATTACTCACAGCACAGTATACACTACAATAAACAATAAATAATTTACACAATGTGAGTGTAGTTCTCACAGCTTTAAACAATATACACATACTTACAATATACATATACTTAAAACAATATACACTAAACATACATTAAACAATAACAGTATACATTGAGCTATAGTAATAATATACAATGTACAGTATACAATATGTTCACAAATTGAAGTCCAAAGTGCAATAGATGCTGTATGATAAATACATGTGTATATAATGTGTGTGTATCTACAGTGGGTTGTGCTGAGTGATATTCTGTCCAGTGTGTGTTATGAACTGATGGATCAAGAGTTAAGTAGTCTGATTGCTTGTGGGAAGAAGCTGTTCTGGAGTCGGCTGGTGCGTGTTCTGATGCTGCGGTACCGTCTGCCTGATGGCAGCAGTGAGAGCAGCCCATGGCTCGGGTGGCTAGAGTCTCTGATGATCCTCTGAGCTCTCTTCACACACCGCCTGGCGTAAATGTCCTGGAGGGAGGGAAGCTCACCTCCGATGATGCAGCTGGCCGTGCGCACTACCCTTTGCAGGGCCTTGCGGCTGCGGGCGGTACTGTTGCCGTACCAGGTGGTGATGCAGCCAGTCAGCAGGCTCTCGATGGTGCTGCTGTAGAAGCGTGTGAGGATGTGGCGGTTCATTTCAAACCTCCTCAGCCGTCGCAGGAAGAAAAGGCGCTGATGAGCCTTCTTCACAACGGCCTCGGTGTGGACGGACCATGAGAGTTCCTCTGTGATGTGGACACCGAGGAACTTGAAGCTGCTGACTCTCTCCACCGGTGCTCCATTGATGGTGATGGGGCGGTGTTCTCTCTCATTCCTCCTGAAGTCGACCACCAGCTCCTTGGTCTTGCTGACGTTGAGGGAGAGGTTGTACTCCTGACACCATCGTGTCAGAGTGTGCACCTCCTCTCTGTAGGCCGTTTCATCATTGTCGGTGATAAGACCTACCACCGTCGTATCGTCAGCAAACTTGATGATGGTTTTGGAGCTGTGGATTGCCACACAGTCATGTGTGTACAGGGAGTACAGGAGTGGGCTGAGAACACAACCCTGAGGGGCTCCAGTGTTGAGAGTCAGTGATGAGGAGATGTTACTGCCCATTCTGACCACCTGGCGTCTGTTTGACAGGAAGTCCAGGATCCAGCTGCATAACAGGCTGTTTAAGCCTAGAGCCCGGAGTTTAATGTCAAGTATGGAGGGCACAATGGTGCTGTAGTCCACAAACAGCATTCTCACATATGTGTTCCTCTTTTCCAGGTGGGAGAGAGCAGTGTGAATTGTTGATGAAATGGCATCATCAGTGGAGCGGTTTGTGCGGTATGCAAACTGCAGTGGGTCCAGTGAGGGGGGGGGGGGAACAGAGCAGATGTGGTTTCTGACTAGTCTCTCAAAGCATTTACTGATGATGGGGGTCAGAGCAACAGGACGCCAGTCGTTTAAGCAGGTGGTTTTTGACTGCTTAGGTACAGGAACAATGGTGGACGTTTTGAAGCATGTGGGGACCACAGACAGGGAGAGGGACAGGTTAAAAATGTCCGTGAAAACTCCAGCCAGTTGGTGCGCGCACGCTCTGATCACGCGGCCGGGAATACCGTCTGGACCCGCGGCTTTACGGACGTTCACCCGCCGGAAGGATCGGGTTACATCCGCTAAAGATACGGAGAGTGCACTAACCTCTATATCTTCAGCCGCAAGCTCTCTCTCCGCGAGGGCGGTGTTAGTTCCCTCAAAGCGAGCATAGAAGGTGTTTAGCTCGTCCGGGAGAGAGGCAGCGGTGTTCACGGTGGAGTTTGTGTTCTCTTTATAGTCCGTGATGGTGTTAATTCCCCTCCACATGCTTCTGGAGTCGGTGGTGTTGAACTGTCCTTCAATCTTGTCCCTGTACTGGCGTTTTGCTGCTCTGATGGTTTTCCGGAGGGCATAACTTGCTTGTTTATGCTCCTCCGCATTACCGGAGTTAAAGGTGAAGGTCCGCGCATTGAGTGCCGTGCGAACATCCCCATTTAGCCACGGCTTCTGGTTAGGGTACAGCCGTATTGTTCTGGTCGGAACAACGTCGTCTACGCACTTCCTGATGAAACACGTTACGCTATCAGCGTAGACCTCAATGTCGTCATCAGAGGCCGACCGGAACATCTCCCAGTTCTCGTGATCAAAACAGTCTTGGAGCATAGAGTCTCATTGGTCTGACCAGCACTGGATGGTTCTGAGGGCGGGTGCTTCCTGTTTGAGTCTTTGCCTATATGCGGGCAAAAGGAGGATGGAAGCGTGATCCGATTTGCCAAATGGTGGGTGCGGGAGGGACTTGTAACAATCCTTGAAGGGGGAGTAACAGTGATCCAAAACACGGTTCCCTCGCGTGTTGAAGCTAACATGTTGGTGGTATTTAGGTGCAATGCGCTTGAAGTTGGCTTTGTTAAAGTCCCGGTCACAATAAACGCAGCCTCAGGATGCGCGGTTTCCTGCTCACTCACTGTCCTATACAGTTCCTTTAGTGCCCGGTCTGTGTCGGCTTGTGGGGGAATATACACAGCTGTGATGACGACCGCTGTGAATTCCCTCGGTAGCCAGAATGGTCGACACAGAAGCATGAGAAATTCCAGATCAGGAGAACAGAAAGACTTGATAGAATGTACGTTCCTCTGATCACACCAGGATCGGTTGATAATAAAACACACACCCCCGCCTTTGCTTTTCCCGGAGAGTTCTTTTTCTCTGTCCATTCGGTGCACGGAGAACCCCGTGGTTTCGATGGCCGAATCTGGAATCTCAGCAGACATCCAAGTTTCTGTAAGGCAGATAATGCAGCAGTCCCTCGTGTCTCCCTGGAAAGAGATCCGCGCTCTCAGCTCGCAGAGTTTATTGTCCAGAGACTGAACATTAGCCAGTAAAATACTGGGAAGCGGGGGTCGGTTTGTGCGGCGTCTTACTCTGATGAGTACGCTGGCTCTCTTCCCTCTTCTCCGGCCGCGTTTGCGCGGTCGGGCCGCCCAGACAAAAGGTTCCGCTGCTGTGTTTGTGAACGGCGGTTCGTCACTGAAGAATTTAAAGTCCGGTTTTCGGTGTGCGATTGCCGAACCAATGTCCAAAAGTGTCTGTTTGTCGTACGTAGTAAGGCAGACAACATCCAAGACAAAAAACACAAAAACTATAAACAGAACAAACAAAAAACTACAATGTTTCAGCAGAGCTCGCGACGTAGCGGCCATCCTCGGCGCCATCTTGACACTTGTCAAGATGGCGCCTAAACTCTGGAACAGTCTTCCTAGCATTGTTGGGGAAGCAGACACACTCTTACAGTTTAAATCTAGACTAAAAACACATCTCTTTACTGTGGCATACACATAAAACACTTTCTCAATGAAATGATTGTTAGGCTGCATTAACTAGGTCAGCCTGAACCGGGAACACTTCCCATAACACCTGATGTACTCATGACATCATCAGAAGAATGGCATCTACGCTAATGATAGTCTCTCTGTTTATCCCGAGGTTTACTGCAGTCAGCCGGATCCGGATCAGATGGTGGACCTGCGCTAGACACGACCAACTCATCCCTGAAGAGTCAGAGAGACCGTGTGACTCGACTCTTCCTGTTCCCTTCCCCTCCCTTCCCTTCCATTCCATTCCATTCCCTTCCATTCCCTTCGTACAGATAAAAACACATATGCACACACAAATATCCAAACACGCTTGCCCTATTGGCTGAACACATAATGCTTGCACACATGCTGTCGCCGTTTTCACGGAATCCCCTTTTTAGGGGTTTGCGAGGGGAAGATGATGGTATAGTTTTGTTGGGGTAACAGCTTAGGACCCAGGACCAGTAGTGAAAAATGAAGACTCAGAGTCAGGAGTTAGATTAATTCAAGAAAAATTTACTGAAGAATAGTTTGCAGTTTCATCAGCAGAAGCCAGCTCACAAGGAGTTCGTAGGCCGCGCTCCCTCTGCCAGTCTCCCCGCATCCGCCTAACGTACATACAATTTCTGAACAGTTCTACTGTTTTCAAGGTCTAACCGCGTCACTACTGCCAGGTTGAATGATTCTGATTGGCAGAGAAAATGCACAGTCACGGTAAATTTCCACACAAGGATAGCAGAACATATCACTTATCTTGGTAGACTAGTTGTCGCCCCATGACTAGATTTAGATCACAATGACCCAGGAAAGGCGTCTTCAGGTCTGGTGTCCTGTGCAGAAAACGTCCATCTTCAATATTGGGCCTGCACGATCATGCACACACAAAAGCACTAGGGTATATCGCACTCTAGTTAGTGTCAGCGGATCCTGACATTTATCAAAAGAACACCCAATACCTAAACAAAGATACAGCCATCGCTCTCCTTTGCCAGAGAGAGACATACATACTAGATATTCTTTTATTCTTTAGGAACTAAATATATGAACATTGAGAAGGATAGTTGTATAAAAGAAGAGACACAGGTATCTGACCTGCCCCTTCAGTTTCAAACCTATTTCACGGTTTGCGTTCTCCGGCCACCAGAAGCTGTTACCGTACGGATGGGGTCCGGAACGCATCGGGGGTTTTCTGTTTTAATTGAGGATGATGTTGTTCAAATGTTACCAAATTAAATAACTAATCAGCTTTTACAACAGAAATTAATTACAATTTTTCTTCAAAAACAAAATTAATTTCCCATCATCACTGTAAAGCTGCTTTGAAGCATCTGTGTTGCCAAAGCGCTATGTAAAAGAAGGGTACTTGACTTGACATGTTAAGGATGGCCCTAAATGCTGTCAAATACTCAGCATTGGATGGGGAATTCTGTAAAGCTTTACACAGGCATTGGCATTTTATTTCTAGTGATCCATATTTTTCTAGTGTATTTAAAGAAGGTCCTCGATCGGTCTTCAAACGTCAAAGTAATTTGTGTGATGGTTGTAAAATCAGATTTTCCGTCTTGTAAGGTGAAAACTGGTATCCCGACTCTTCCTTCTGGTAATTATCGCTGTGGTAACTGTGCCCAGTGTACTTTTACACACTAATGTAAATCTTTCAGTCATCCACACACTGGTCGGAATATTTTGATACATGGGACGATTACATGCTCATCCACACATGTGATTTATCTTATACACTGTCCATGCGGTCTCGCTTACGTTGGCAGAACTTCTAAATCATTACGTGTTGGCATTAGTGAACACTGACCCTAGCCCACTGTAACGCTCAGATATAATGCTGCACATCAGATATTGTTCTTTCCCCAAGATTCAGGAAGGTAGACCTCTCAGAAAACTCACAAATACAGAGACTTTAATTACTATTTGGAGCATTGGGATCGCTAGACAAGGGTTAACAAATTAATTTAGTGAAAACCTCAAATTCGACCAAAATTGACATTTTCCACTTGTTTTGCCAGGAGCTCATAATTAGCATTACAACTCATTCTGCCAGCCCGGGTCACACACACTAATATAATAGTTCAAATATAATATAATAGTTAAATACAGGGGCGTTTCTAGGATTTTCATTTGAGGGGGGATCAGCCCCCAGTGAGTATATGAAAAAAGAAATTGGTAAGACTTTAGTTTAGGATCCAATTCTCACTATTAACTAGTAGCTTATTAGTATGTATATTAGGATATTGACTGTGTATTATTACTTATACCTATAAAGCAAATATGAATGCCTCATTCTGCATGACCATATTGAACATATTGTACATCCCTTAATCATACAATGTAGGCAGGTTTATAATCAATGAGATCCCAAACGTGAAGTTAGGGGGGTTTGGGGAGCATGACTCCTCCAGAAAAATTTGATTTCTATGATCTGCATGTGCATTTTAAAATGTTCTGAACGCCAAATATTTGATAAAAATTGCTTGAAAACCATGTCAGTGGGCAGATATGACTGATCATTTTTGTCAGTGAAGAAAGTAAACATATGTTTAATATTTATATGTTTTATGAATAATTTTTGTAGGCATGTTAATTTACTGAAGGCTAACAGGAAAGCTAGGTAGCCTAACTCAATTTATTAAATTAATTCACAATATGCCCACATTCATTACTAATCTTATGTCCAATACAGGCTGAAAAAAACTGATCTTTTTTATTTACTGAGAGCTACACATGGAATTATTACATTTACAATATGCACACATTTATTACTAATATCAATTTGTTAATATTTCTTGTTTGTTAATTAAATTATAAATTACATCAAATCAAAATGGAGAAATCAGACAAAAGTTTATTAATTTGCCTGAATATTTGTGTCATTTGTTCACCATTTCTGACTTCCAGACGCCGCTGTCAGATATGAAATGTGTAGTTTAGCTTCATATCTCTCACTTGACGTCGAGTCGCGCTGCTAAGATTCGCGCTCAGCCTCAGCAGCTTCTGTGAACATAAAGCCCGCCTACTCTGATTTGATTGGTTTTCTCAAATATTTTAACATTGAGCGGTGACAGACCAATGAGAGCTCAGATCAACACACACACCTCTGCTTCTGACGCTCTGCTCGCTGCCACAGCGGATTGAAGAATTCGCTGATTAACACAGATTAAAAGACGGGACAAACCGAAGCCTCCGGCCAGTTTCCCTCCCATATGTTTGAAAGGTTAATCACACATTTTTTTAGGGGGGCTGGACAGAAGTTTGGGGGGGGCTGAAGCCCCCCTAAAAAGCGCCTAGTGACGCACATGGTTAAATATAACTGTGGCGCGGAGGGTGTGGTTTAGCGAGGTCTGTAACGGGAGAGGGAATCGGGAGACAAGTTCGCCGTAAGTGGGTCAAGTGCAAATCACATACACCTGTGTCTTTTTCCAGTGATGGGCGGGGAGAGACGGTTATAAACCAACGGAGAGGAAGAGCACGGAAGAGAGACTGGGGACTCGTGGGTGAGCGGTCGCAAGGACGAGAGAGAACCAGAGGAAACGAGGAGAAAGGAACCTGAGAGAAAGCCCGGAGAGCGCACCTGCTAGAGTGACGAGGGCGGAGCATGATTTGAAGCGCAGAGAGCGCTGATGTTGTTTTGAGTTAAAGATAAAAGAAATAATAAAACCCACGAGTCTCAGTAAGCCGACCCTGTCTTCTTCCTTCAGTGCAAAGAATCTGACCTTTTCTACAGTGGTGCCGAAAGCTGGGAAGGAAGAAGCGGCCGCCGCCATGCAAACTCCGTCATCCTCCACGCCCATCACTGGAACAAGACACAGGTGTATGTGATTTGCACTTGACCCACTTACGGCGAACTTGTCTCCCGATTCCCTCTCCCGTTACAGACCTCGCTAAACCACACCCTCCCGCCACAATAACCTTGCACTTTCTAGTCTCTCCAGTTTCTTCACTTCTTACGTCTATCCTCTGAAAAACTTAACTTTTCACAGATGTGAAAATAATTAGTAAAACATTAGCAAATCGTCTAGAATTAATCACTCCAACTCTTATCCATCCAGATCAAACAGGCTTTATCAAAGGACGCCACTCATCCAACAACACACGTCGACTATTCAATATAATTAATAATTCTGCTAAACAAAAAACACATACGGCTATCGTCTCACTTGACGCCAAAAAGGCATTCGACAAGGTAAACTGTAAATTTATCTACACTACATTAGAAAAATATGGCTTTGGTAATAATTTCATACACTGGATCAAGTTGTTATACAGTACACCAACAGCTTCAGTTATCACCAATGACATTACATCATCACCATTTAAACTGCAGAGAGGCACCAGACAGGGGTGCCCACTATCGCCGTTACTTTTTGCACTATTTATAGAACCATTGGCAATAGCTATCAGACAAAATAAAAATATTAAAGGTTATAAATCAAACAATACTGAACATAAAATATAATTATATGCAGACGACATTATACTATACATACAGAAACCAGAAAAATCATTGTCAGAAATCATTCAACTTATCAACAACTACTCAAATAAATCCAACTATTCCATAAATTGGGATAAATCAGTAATACTCCCATTATATAAAGACTTCGGCACTATTATCTTTAAAAATAATCAGTTTAGGATAGGTAATATTACATATTTAGGAATACACTTCTCCCCAAATATATCAGATCTGTTTGATCTCAATTTGACCCCGGCATTAAAAACGACAGAAAACGACTTAAAGAGATGGATGAACCTACCGCTATCAATTAGAATAGCCACAATCAGAATGTCTGTATTACCGCACAATAAACAATTTCTATTGGAAAAATCAGAAACCTAGAATTGCATTACGAACATTACTAAAACCTAAAAAACAAGGAGGATTATCAGCACCTACCTTTCAATATTACTATCTTTCAGCACAGATACAACACCTAACCAAATGGATAAATAACGACCACCACCACAGCCCATGGATGCAATTAGAACAAACAGCATGCCAAGAAATCCCAATATCCGACTTACCATGTTTTAATAATACCATTAAAAAACACAGTCTATTTCTAAACAGCGCAATCCAGACTACACTAATGGCTTGGTGGAAAACTAATAAGATAACCGGTCAATCGCTGTCACCGCACAATCTTTCACCAATCTGGAATAACCCGGACTTCACCATTAATAAAATCCCACTTGTCAATAAACACTGGCTGGAGAAGGGCGTTATATATTTACATCATCTATATAAGGACAATACATTTATACAATTTGCAGAGCTATCAAAAAAATACAATCTAGATAAAAAACACCATTACTTTTATTTACAAATAAAGAGTGTAATTACTACTAAAATCAGTCGCATACAACTACAACAGACAGCAGTTCTAGACAAACTGGGGACGATTAGCCAATCATCGAAACTAATAAGGAAAATATACGATTTATTAACCTCTGCAGATAACACACACTCGGTACCAGCTACAAAATGGGAACAGGATCTCAATATACCCACAGATATCAATTTCTGGAACACAATCTGCACAAGCACATTTAGCTTCAGTATAAATAAAAATATTCAATTAATCCAATACAAAGTAATACATAGAACGCATTTAACTCAACAAAAACTGTTTAAAATGGGTATAACTGAAACAGACAAATGCATAAACTGTCCTCTAAACACACCGGACACATATCTTCATGCGCTATGGTTATGTCCGTCTGTCAGCCCATTCTGGAAGGAAGTTATCAAAACCATTTCAATAGTTTTTAACTGTAACATCCCTTTCTCCCCATCATTATGCCTGTTAGGTGATACATCAATAATACCCAATACAACAGAACACACAGCTCCACTACTCCTATCTCTGGCCATTGCTAAGAAAACAATTCTCTTACACTGGAAAGACAAAACAAATATCTCCACCACACACTGGACTCAATTAGTAAGAAATCATATAACCTATGAAAGACAAACTGCAATAGCAAAAAAACCACTGGACACATTCACAAAACAATTCACCCCCCTTATTTTAATCTAGATAAGTAGATATCATCCAAATATTCCCTAAAGACAAACTCTAATTACAAGATCTCTCTTTTCACCACCTTTTTGTTTGTTTGTTTTTCTGCTTTCTGTTGTTTTTGTGTTATGTCTCAATATATGTATTGTGTAAATCCCGAAACACTATTCACATAACACATTGGAAAAATGTGCTCATAGACTACATCTCCCTAGAATATTTTTCACTTCATTACAACTGTATATCGGAAGCACAGCACTCCAGATCAGACCTCATTCAACTATTACAAATCTGACACAATCACCCTGATTAATTAAGTATTCATTTATTATTATACATATTTACACAAGGTTTTAGTAATATTGTGAGTATTTTCATTATTATAATTATTATTGACATTAATGTTATTAATATTTTCAATATCATGGAAACATTTAGCGGTGATGAATGAGGGCGATGTGATGACATTTTGCTTGATATAAGGACAGTAATGGTATAATGTATATCTTAAATGATTAAAAAATATTAATAAATTAATGAAGTGATGATGATGATGATGATGATAATAATAATGATATAAATATCTAAAATATAAAAATGCAACCAAATCAAATCAACACCTAACATATACCACACATGATTTTAATGCACTACACCCTTCTTACCCTTCTTAATGCACCACCTCAGCTTAGGCATACATACAAATAATAACTGTACTATGAATGAGAAGAGGAAAAAAGAGAAAGGGGAAAAAAACACAAAAAAAACATGCACACTGACACAGAAACTAGGAGAGGTGTGGTATGTGTTAGGTATGTGTCATTTTATTGTTACTATTGTCATTTTGTCATTGTAATTGTTGTTGTTGTTATTATTATTATTATTATTATTACTGTTACTACTGTAATTATTATTGACATCACTGTCGCCGTCCTCACAAAGTGTTATCATCGCCATCTTTAGCATTGCTATTGTTTTTATTACTATTGTTATTTTATATATATATATATATATATATATATATATATATTTTTTTTTTTTTTCTCTACTACTGTTGTTGTTGTTATCATTATTATCATTATTATCAATGTTATCTATTATTATTGATATTATTATTTCCGTCAACACAACTTATCACCATCTTTAGTATCATTATTGTATTATTACTGTTATTATTATTACTGATATTACTGTTGCCGCCGTCACAAAATAGTATCATTATTATTATACATGCTATTACTATTTAAATACTTCCACTATGACTATTATCATCATCTGTCATTTCTGCTTATTTTTCATTGCGGTTATTATTACTGCTGTTTTATTGTTGTTGTTGTGTTTTGTTGTTGGGTTTTGTGTTCACCATATGTTGTAAGTTTTGCACTCCTAAATAAAAATAAATAAATAAATATAACCTTGCACTTTCTAGTCTCTCCAGTTTCTTCACTTCTGACATCTATCCTCTCAAAAACTTAACTTTTCCTTTTAGTGAACATGTAGACTGATTTGCTGTGAAGCTTTGCTCAACCTTTACTCCAACACAATAACACTGACACTGCATACAATCACATCTTACCTGGAGTCTCTGTTCTTGATCTGGTGAGTCTGAAGCTGATGATCAGAAATCTGTAGTGATGTTTATAGTCCTGCTACTGAGGGAACGCCTCATGAAAACATGCGATGTCGGGAAGGGTTGTGAAAGATTGGAGAGGGGAGGTGGCCAGTGGCCTGAGTCAATGCCCTTTGACCTTCAAATGCTTTCTGGCCTCTGGCCTGGATATCCAGGGTTGCCAACTTTTAAATTCAGTTTGGAGGGGGGGGGGGGGGGTGCACAAATATCGTTTTCGAATGTATATAGCCTACTGTGCATTATATTTGCTTGCATTCATTACAAATCACTATTATTAACATTTTTAAATTTCACAAATAAGTATAAGCAGTTATGATCTGCAATACGTTTTTGAGCAACTAGACTACATGTACATTATTAAAGAGCCATACATTTTTTTTCCAGACACAAAATGACTCTAATTTTCCTCTTTGCATTGGAATTCTCTATTTTAACCTTAATTACTACACTAATTGTAATATAAATATTACAAATATTAGAAGAAAAATATTTTAAGTGGTCCTTAATGGACCATAATTATTGCACAATCAATAAATATTATTGAGCTAAAATATAGGCTATTTAATTTAAAAATAGTTAAGGTGTATGGTCACATTTGACCACCAATGAGAATGAATGTGAGCAATTAGTAAGAAATACCTGAGGGCTAAATACAAGAAAAACATGAACATTAATCTAACAATGTTGCATCTCCATGATACTGTAAATGGCGTAATAATCAATGCACACTATTCTGTACTGTTTAACAAATATTTCTGCAAACTCCTGTATTGTGAAGCTGTTGTGTATTCGCTTCAGCCATTCAAATGTATTGACACAGCACTAGAAGTGTTGAGCGCTCCATGAGCCATGTGACTGCGTGCGATTTCACAAGGGTTGATTAGGACAGTGGACCTCGAGGACCAGAGTTGAACAACCCAGAACACACAGTCGTGGACTATTTGCACTGAGCCTCGTGACATCCCGTAAAACCTGCTTTCAGATCAGAAAGTTCAGAACAGAAAGGCCTCCTGTAGGAAAGGGTGACCTGGTTGAGCAGCTCCTTCAGTGACAGACGGTCACATCCTCAGTGTCTGAGGAGCGATACAGAAGCTCTTTTCTCCTGCTGCTATTAGACTGGACAATAAAAGCTGCTCCTAGAGAACAATTAACCAAAATACACACTGCTATTACTGTTCAATGGTGTAATAGTTACTGTTTTTACTTTTTTACCATTTAATAATACTACCTGTGTGCAATATTACCTGAAATATGTGCAATACCACCTGCAATATGTGCAATATCACCTGTGTGCAATTCAACCTGCAATACGTGCTTTCCCTCATCTGTATTTATACATTGTGTTGTGTAGATATTTGTATATTATAGT
>CM042256.1:0-35000 GCA_023566225.1 Romanogobio albipinnatus | reverse complement strand
AGGCTGGCCACGTTGAAGTCTCCTATTATAACATATTTTTTGTTTAGAGTGAGACTCCAATCTGACATTTTTTTCCCGGTGTTTGTATGTCGGGCAGGCCCAGTAGCGGGATCATCATTGGCAGGGACCGTAGTCTGCACATTTGTGATGTCATTCTCATTTGTGGGTTCATTATTAGGTTCTACCACAGGGAGATTTTCAGTTGAGCCTTCCTTTCTACTGTCCTGTTTCTCTGGTGGAACTGCCCCAGAAGGATCTACTGCGCTACTTCTTCTGTCCATATTTATGTAGGGACTAAGAGGGATTCTTCCAGCTAAGGCCTGTCTGGGCCTTGGTTTGGGAGTGTGGTGTGAAGTGCTGGCTTCACGCTGTTCCAGCTCCACTGTGGTTTTTTGTGGAGCGTCTACACTCTGAGGAGGTTCACTTCCCCCAAGGAACATGGACAGGGGTGAGACGTCCCGCACAGGTTCCTCTGAGCCCCCAGCGCACAGAAAAACATCATCTTGTTCCCCCTCCTGATGCAGTGAAATATTTATATCAGCGCGTTGTGGCGCTTCACTGGAAGTGGTGGGAGCATTATCAGAGAGAACTACTGGGACTCTGCGGGGTACAGGTGTTCTTTGTGTTCTAGGGGTAGGAACTGGGGCCTGTATGGGCCTAAGTAGGATCTCTGGGTTCAATGGATTGTATTGTTCATCCTCTTCATCAAAAGACCAGTCCCCACGACGTTTTGGCGGGCTCACTGAGGTTCTAACTGTTAATAATGCGGGTGATATTTGGTCTTCAATGTACTGAACACCCTTTTTGGGGTGGACAGAAACTTGTGGTGGTATCAGAGAGGGAGGGCCCCGAAATATGGTTGGAGGAGAGGTGGAAGGAGTAGCAGGTCTTGTGGCTGCCACTTGGGCATATGTTCGGGGGCTTAATGCTTCTCTGGTGACTGGATTTATTGGGTTTTGAGTCACGGTTTCTTCCACAAAAAGTTGATCTATGATGAGAGTTTCTGCCTGTTCAACAGTGTCCGTGTTGACTTTGCCCCTGTAATTTTTCTCTGCCCAGGTTGAAGCCACCTCAAACGCCTGAGGCCAGTCCTCCTGATCGGTTTGTTCCCGGATTTCTTTGATAGTGGACTCAATTAGGGACTCGTAGTGTCGTTCTAGGATTAACTGAGTTGTGTGTGACCAGTTTTTTGCATTCTCCTTCAGTAGCTGATTGACTTGTTCACCTGGGAAGGCCGGTTTAACTGTGTTGACCAGTAAGTTGGTCAGCCTCCGAAAGGTGATGGGCTGGTTTTCTTTAACTTTGGTTGTTACTTTCCCCAGGTGATGGACAAGTCTGATCAGTTGGTACATTAATTTAATGGTGTTTTTGAGTTTGGGAGGGGCTGGAACGAAATCTGCGTTCTGATGTGTTGTCTTATTTGTTGTGTCCTTCTGTTTTCCTCTACCTGTGTTTTTTTCTTTTGGGTATTTTTGCATCTTTCTATTCTTTTTAGGTCTTTTTGTATTGGAGAGGACAACATTTCTACTACGGTAAGAGGAAGCTCTGGTATCTGTGACCTGTCTGGGTCTCCGCTCATCATAGTACTCCCGTTCGTCGTAGTATTCAAACTCATTTCTGTACTGAATGGTTCTATTTCTCTGATTGCGATGTTTTTGGCTCTGTTTGGTATCAGATCTGTATGGACCTGAGGCAGATCTGTGTGATTCATTAATTTTGGGGTGGTATGCACCATTCAGAGAATTGTGTTGAGCTGCATTGTATTCATTTTTGTTGTTTTTGTTCAGATCACGTGTGTATCTGTATGGATCACCGGACTTATGATTCATTCTCTGTACATACCCTGTTTTTGGAGGGTATGTGTTTTTGGGATGAGAGGAAAAATTATTATTCCTCTTTGTATCATAGTTGGGTGTTATTTCTCTCTGCCTTGGGCGAGTATATGGTGCAGGACGCTGTCCTGCTCGTCCCCTAAGGCTTTCCATCATTTAACACACCAACAAAATATCAGAGAATGAGAAATAAACAAGATTTTGTGTTTAAAGGACTGAAATAAATGCAGCAATGGAATGATGCAAGTGAAAATAATAGATATAAAGTGAAAATAATGGATATAAAGTGAAAATAATGGATTGAAAAAGAAAAGAGAAGAAAAAAAATATTTTTTAGAGCTCAATTCAAGCCAAAACGCGACGTTTCGGTACAATTAGTACCTTCTTCAGGCTGGCTTGAACAATTTTTAAAGAAATACAAGGTATAATATGAAGAAATAATGAATATGATATGGAGAATCAATGAATATAATAGCAATTTGTAGAGAGTCGACCGTCCGTGGCTGTAGTAGATCAGCGAGTGAGCCGCGGAGGCGTCGCGGCCCTTTAAATAACCTGCTCGTGTGGGCGTGGCCTGGTCCGTGTTTAAAGTGTTAAAATAAGCCTTTCCAATCCCGCGAAAAATCAGAAAAGTGGTCGAATTGCTGTAGGGGATATTTTGTAAGGTGATCCAATCCAAGATTAAAGTTGAAATGGTGTTTAAAGCGTATTTTGCTACTTTGTTGGTGATGCACGAGTGGGTGACGTCACTGCTGCCGAATACTCAGTGGCGTTTTTTGAAAAATGCATCCTAGTATTTTTATGAATGGGTGACGCCACCGTTAGTTGCATTTTTTGAAAAATGCATCCTGCATCTGTCCCATGCATGAAAACAATGCTGCACAAGCATGTTTAAAAGTTGGAAAATGTACAATAGAATCTCCAGCGTGTATTGAACAATAAAAATGTGTCTTGTCTTTTTTTGTAGTTTTAAAAGACATCATTTTAAACATGTATATTTCACTAGTGTGAATCTGCAATCCTTTTTATATGTTTTTCATGTTAGCAAAGTGTACATATAATGAAATGTACATATATACACACCTTTTTATTAATTTATTTTTTGTGTGTTATATTTTATCCTTATGAGATAAATTTATCCATCATTTATGTGGTTTTTTTTCCCAAAGAGGGATAGGAGGTCTACGACGAGAGCACAACCTGATCCCAACTATTATCAAAGTTCAGAGAGGGAGGCTCGGGCTGGATTAGGGTTTACGAAATTCCAATCTAAAGGTCCCTGAGGACCTGAAGATGGTTATGCACTGTCCATCCGTTCCGCTGACCGCTTTGAAACAGTGTGGGATCAGGATTGGTCCCATCACCGACTCTCCTGTTGCTCTACACGTCTTTTTATGGATGATTTTATTTATTTATTTATTTATTTATTTGTATATACATGTATTAACAATACATTTATTTATTTGTATATATATATGTATATATACATTTTTATATTTTTATTCATTCACATTATTCACCCTTCCTTCATCCTCCATTCCCAATCTAGTGCAAAAACTGGAGAAGATCCCAACTCCTGGTGCAATAATGACCCCTAGTGGCAAAAAAAGTTGCTAACACCTTCCAGTAAGTGTACAGGCATGCTTTAAAGGGTCAAGAGGTCAGCCTGGGCCACATAGGCTGTAAAATAAGCCAAGTGGCAAAAACACAGGGGTCTGCCTGTGACAAATAATCCAATATACATTTATTTAGATAAATAAATAAATAAATAAATGAATGTCCAGGGTATGACAAGCCGGGCTGCCCGAGCTCAGGGCTATTTTACACAGGGCTAGTTTTCTTTGCCAGGGTTCCTGGTCAGTCCCGGGCTACCGTGGGTAGGGTTAGGGGATGGAGAGGGTTCAGGTGTCCAGGGGTCAAATGTACAGAAGGGTTGTGACGGTTAAGTTTTAGGGATGAGGGGTGTTGGTCAGTCCCGGGCTATTGTGGGTTAGGGTTAGGGGATGGAGAGGGTTCAGGTGTCCAGGGGTCAAATGTACAGGAGGTTGTGACGGTTAAGTTTTAGGGATGAGGGGTGTTGGTCAGCCCAGGGCTATTGTGGGTTAGGGTTAGGGGATGGAGAGGGTTCAGGTGTCCAGGGGGTTGTGGTGGGTAGGTTTTAGGGTTAGGGTTAGGGTTAGGGTTAGGGTTAGGGTTAGGGTTAGGGTTAGGGTTAGGGTTAGGGGAATTAAATTCCAGGAACCGAGTCCCGAAAGACTCGGAACCGGTTGTGCACTGTCCAGAGTTAAACTGGCCGCCACGAGTCCACACACATACCCACTCGAACCGAACACAACAGCCATCACTCTTCTGGAGAAAGCCAACGCATGGCCAAAATATTTTTTTAGTGACTGTGAAAAATCCCAAAACAGGGCTGGAGTGGCCAGGGCTGTAGTGGCCAGGGCTGTAGTGGCCAGGGCTGTAGTGGCCAGGGCTGGAGTGACCAGGGCTGTTTTTTAAGGGGGTCTGTGCAAAAACCAAGGGGTTAGGTTTTAGTGCATGAGCAGGTGAGGGGCATATTCAATTATAGCACCCATCTCAACGTCTGTATGGACGGAGAAAAATAAATAAACATTGCGCTCAGATACATCACACCCTCAAATGATGCTGGCTGTTTATTTTCAAAATTAATATTTAGTTATAGCAGCCATCTCAACGTCTATATGGACGGAGAAAAATAAATAAACATTGTGCTCAGACACATCACACCCTCAAATGATGTCGGCTGTTTATTTTCAAAATTATTCGGCTGTTTATTTTCAAAAATATTCTGTTGTCATTCAGGCCTATCGCGACGTTTCGGTAATTTATTTAACCTTCCTCAGGCGAACCAGAATGACAAAATGAGAATTTGACCGTGTTCCCTCCAGCTTATATAGGCTAGGAGGGCGGGGCCCCTCACCTTGCAACCAATCACCACTTCAGCATTTTTCAAATGATGCTTCATAAATCGTTTTTTGCACAAACTAATAACTAAAATTGTTTTTTATTAATTTTTCACAGGGCCTCGTCGAATAATCTGGATCAGCAGGCACTTACAACAGGTAAGTAGGCACCTTTGTGTAAAATTCAGGTAAGTATGCAGCAAACTCGAGGTCCAGTCCCCTCGGCACGGGCTTGGTTAGGGGAATTAAATTCCAGGAACCGAGTCCCGAAAGACTCGGAACCGGTTGTGCACTGTCCAGAGTTAAACTGGCCGCCACGAGTCCACACACATACCCACTCGAACCGAACACAACAGCCATCACTCTTCTGGAGAAAGCCAACGCATGGCCAAAATATTTTTTTAGTGACTGTGAAAAATCCCAAAACAGGGCTGGAGTGGCCAGGGCTGTAGTGGCCAGGGCTGTAGTGGCCAGGGCTGTAGTGGCCAGGGCTGGAGTGACCAGGGCTGTTTTTTAAGGGGGTCTGTGCAAAAACCAAGGGGTTAGGTTTTAGTGCATGAGCAGGTGAGGGGCATATTCAATTATAGCACCCATCTCAACGTCTGTATGGACGGAGAAAAATAAATAAACATTGCGCTCAGATACATCACACCCTCAAATGATGCTGGCTGTTTATTTTCAAAATTAATATTTAGTTATAGCAGCCATCTCAACGTCTATATGGACGGAGAAAAATAAATAAACATTGTGCTCAGACACATCACACCCTCAAATGATGTCGGCTGTTTATTTTCAAAATTATTCGGCTGTTTATTTTCAAAAATATTCTGTTGTCATTCAGGCCTATCGCGACGTTTCGGTAATTTATTTAACCTTCCTCAGGCGAACCAGAATGACAAAATGAGAATTTGACCGTGTTCCCTCCAGCTTATATAGGCTAGGAGGGCGGGGCCCCTCACCTTGCAACCAATCACCACTTCAGCATTTTTCAAATGATGCTTCATAAATCGTTTTTTGCACAAACTAATAACTAAAATTGTTTTTTATTAATTTTTCACAGGGCCTCGTCGAATAATCTGGATCAGCAGGCACTTACAACAGGTAAGTAGGCACCTTTGTGTAAAATTCAGGTAAGTATGCAGCAAACTCGAGGTCCAGTCCCCTCGGCACGGGCTTGGTTAGGGGAATTAAATTCCAGGAACCGAGTCCCGAAAGACTCGGAACCGGTTGTGCACTGTCCAGAGTTAAACTGGCCGCCACGAGTCCACACACATACCCACTCGAACCGAACACAACAGCCATCACTCTTCTGGAGAAAGCCAACGCATGGCCAAAATATTTTTTTAGTGACTGTGAAAAATCCCAAAACAGGGCTGGAGTGGCCAGGGCTGTAGTGGCCAGGGCTGTAGTGGCCAGGGCTGTAGTGGCCAGGGCTGGAGTGACCAGGGCTGTTTTTTAAGGGGGTCTGTGCAAAAACCAAGGGGTTAGGTTTTAGTGCATGAGCAGGTGAGGGGCATATTCAATTATAGCACCCATCTCAACGTCTGTATGGACGGAGAAAAATAAATAAACATTGCGCTCAGATACATCACACCCTCAAATGATGCTGGCTGTTTATTTTCAAAATTAATATTTAGTTATAGCAGCCATCTCAACGTCTATATGGACGGAGAAAAATAAATAAACATTGTGCTCAGACACATCACACCCTCAAATGATGTCGGCTGTTTATTTTCAAAATTATTCGGCTGTTTATTTTCAAAAATATTCTGTTGTCATTCAGGCCTATCGCGACGTTTCGGTAATTTATTTAACCTTCCTCAGGCGAACCAGAATGACAAAATGAGAATTTGACCGTGTTCCCTCCAGCTTATATAGGCTAGGAGGGCGGGGCCCCTCACCTTGCAACCAATCACCACTTCAGCATTTTTCAAATGATGCTTCATAAATCGTTTTTTGCACAAACTAATAACTAAAATTGTTTTTTATTAATTTTTCACAGGGCCTCGTCGAATAATCTGGATCAGCAGGCACTTACAACAGGTAAGTAGGCACCTTTGTGTAAAATTCAGGTAAGTATGCAGCAAACTCGAGGTCCAGTCCCCTCGGCACGGGCTTGGTTAGGGGAATTAAATTCCAGGAACCGAGTCCCGAAAGACTCGGAACCGGTTGTGCACTGTCCAGAGTTAAACTGGCCGCCACGAGTCCACACACATACCCACTCGAACCGAACACAACAGCCATCACTCTTCTGGAGAAAGCCAACGCATGGCCAAAATATTTTTTTAGTGACTGTGAAAAATCCCAAAACAGGGCTGGAGTGGCCAGGGCTGTAGTGGCCAGGGCTGTAGTGGCCAGGGCTGTAGTGGCCAGGGCTGGAGTGACCAGGGCTGTTTTTTAAGGGGGTCTGTGCAAAAACCAAGGGGTTAGGTTTTAGTGCATGAGCAGGTGAGGGGCATATTCAATTATAGCACCCATCTCAACGTCTGTATGGACGGAGAAAAATAAATAAACATTGCGCTCAGATACATCACACCCTCAAATGATGCTGGCTGTTTATTTTCAAAATTAATATTTAGTTATAGCAGCCATCTCAACGTCTATATGGACGGAGAAAAATAAATAAACATTGTGCTCAGACACATCACACCCTCAAATGATGTCGGCTGTTTATTTTCAAAATTATTCGGCTGTTTATTTTCAAAAATATTCTGTTGTCATTCAGGCCTATCGCGACGTTTCGGTAATTTATTTAACCTTCCTCAGGCGAACCAGAATGACAAAATGAGAATTTGACCGTGTTCCCTCCAGCTTATATAGGCTAGGAGGGCGGGGCCCCTCACCTTGCAACCAATCACCACTTCAGCATTTTTCAAATGATGCTTCATAAATCGTTTTTTGCACAAACTAATAACTAAAATTGTTTTTTATTAATTTTTCACAGGGCCTCGTCGAATAATCTGGATCAGCAGGCACTTACAACAGGTAAGTAGGCACCTTTGTGTAAAATTCAGGTAAGTATGCAGCAAACTCGAGGTCCAGTCCCCTCGGCACGGGCTTGGTTAGGGGAATTAAATTCCAGGAACCGAGTCCCGAAAGACTCGGAACCGGTTGTGCACTGTCCAGAGTTAAACTGGCCGCCACGAGTCCACACACATACCCACTCGAACCGAACACAACAGCCATCACTCTTCTGGAGAAAGCCAACGCATGGCCAAAATATTTTTTTAGTGACTGTGAAAAATCCCAAAACAGGGCTGGAGTGGCCAGGGCTGTAGTGGCCAGGGCTGTAGTGGCCAGGGCTGTAGTGGCCAGGGCTGTAGTGGCCAGGGCTGGAGTGACCAGGGCTGTTTTTTAAGGGGGTCTGTGCAAAAACCAAGGGGTTAGGTTTTAGTGCATGAGCAGGTGAGGGGCATATTCAATTATAGCACCCATCTCAACGTCTGTATGGACGGAGAAAAATAAATAAACATTGCTCTCAGATACATCACACCCTCAAATGATGCTGGCTGTTTATTTTCAAAATTAATATTTAGTTATAGCAGCCATCTCAACGTCTATATGGACGGAGAAAAATAAATAAACATTGTGCTCAGACACATCACACCCTCAAATGATGTCGGCTGTTTATTTTCAAAATTATTCGGCTGTTTATTTTCAAAAATATTCTGTTGTCATTCAGGCCTATCGCGACGTTTCGGTAATTTATTTAACCTTCCTCAGGCGAACCAGAATGACAAAATGAGAATTTGACCGTGTTCCCTCCAGCTTATATAGGCTAGGAGGGCGGGGCCCCTCACCTTGCAACCAATCACCACTTCAGCATTTTTCAAATGATGCTTCATAAATCGTTTTTTGCACAAACTAATAACTAAAATTGTTTTTTATTAATTTTTCACAGGGCCTCGTCGAATAATCTGGATCAGCAGGCACTTACAACAGGTAAGTAGGCACCTTTGTGTAAAATTCAGGTAAGTATGCAGCAAACTCGAGGTCCAGTCCCCTCGGCACGGGCTTGGTTAGGGGAATTAAATTCCAGGAACCGAGTCCCGAAAGACTCGGAACCGGTTGTGCACTGTCCAGAGTTAAACTGGCCGCCACGAGTCCACACACATACCCACTCGAACCGAACACAACAGCCATCACTCTTCTGGAGAAAGCCAACGCATGGCCAAAATATTTTTTTAGTGACTGTGAAAAATCCCAAAACAGGGCTGGAGTGGCCAGGGCTGTAGTGGCCAGGGCTGTAGTGGCCAGGGCTGTAGTGGCCAGGGCTGGAGTGACCAGGGCTGTTTTTTAAGGGGGTCTGTGCAAAAACCAAGGGGTTAGGTTTTAGTGCATGAGCAGGTGAGGGGCATATTCAATTATAGCACCCATCTCAACGTCTGTATGGACGGAGAAAAATAAATAAACATTGCGCTCAGATACATCACACCCTCAAATGATGCTGGCTGTTTATTTTCAAAATTAATATTTAGTTATAGCAGCCATCTCAACGTCTATATGGACGGAGAAAAATAAATAAACATTGTGCTCAGACACATCACACCCTCAAATGATGTCGGCTGTTTATTTTCAAAATTATTCGGCTGTTTATTTTCAAAAATATTCTGTTGTCATTCAGGCCTATCGCGACGTTTCGGTAATTTATTTAACCTTCCTCAGGCGAACCAGAATGACAAAATGAGAATTTGACCGTGTTCCCTCCAGCTTATATAGGCTAGGAGGGCGGGGCCCCTCACCTTGCAACCAATCACCACTTCAGCATTTTTCAAATGATGCTTCATAAATCGTTTTTTGCACAAACTAATAACTAAAATTGTTTTTTATTAATTTTTCACAGGGCCTCGTCGAATAATCTGGATCAGCAGGCACTTACAACAGGTAAGTAGGCACCTTTGTGTAAAATTCAGGTAAGTATGCAGCAAACTCGAGGTCCAGTCCCCTCGGCACGGGCTTGGTTAGGGGAATTAAATTCCAGGAACCGAGTCCCGAAAGACTCGGAACCGGTTGTGCACTGTCCAGAGTTAAACTGGCCGCCACGAGTCCACACACATACCCACTCGAACCGAACACAACAGCCATCACTCTTCTGGAGAAAGCCAACGCATGGCCAAAATATTTTTTTAGTGACTGTGAAAAATCCCAAAACAGGGCTGGAGTGGCCAGGGCTGTAGTGGCCAGGGCTGTAGTGGCCAGGGCTGTAGTGGCCAGGGCTGTAGTGGCCAGGGCTGTAGTGGCCAGGGCTGGAGTGACCAGGGCTGTAGTGGCCAGGGCTGTAGTGGCCAGGGCTGGAGTGACCAGGGCTGTTTTTTAAGGGGGTCTGTGCAAAAACCAAGGGGTTAGGTTTTAGTGCATGAGCAGGTGAGGGGCATATTCAATTATAGCACCCATCTCAACGTCTGTATGGACGGAGAAAAATAAATAAACATTGCGCTCAGATACATCACACCCTCAAATGATGCTGGCTGTTTATTTTCAAAATTAATATTTAGTTATAGCAGCCATCTCAACGTCTATATGGACGGAGAAAAATAAATAAACATTGTGCTCAGACACATCACACCCTCAAATGATGTCGGCTGTTTATTTTCAAAATTATTCGGCTGTTTATTTTCAAAAATATTCTGTTGTCATTCAGGCCTATCGCGACGTTTCGGTAATTTATTTAACCTTCCTCAGGCGAACCAGAATGACAAAATGAGAATTTGACCGTGTTCCCTCCAGCTTATATAGGCTAGGAGGGCGGGGCCCCTCACCTTGCAACCAATCACCACTTCAGCATTTTTCAAATGATGCTTCATAAATCGTTTTTTGCACAAACTAATAACTAAAATTGTTTTTTATTAATTTTTCACAGGGCCTCGTCGAATAATCTGGATCAGCAGGCACTTACAACAGGTAAGTAGGCACCTTTGTGTAAAATTCAGGTAAGTATGCAGCAAACTCGAGGTCCAGTCCCCTCGGCACGGGCTTGGTTAGGGGAATTAAATTCCAGGAACCGAGTCCCGAAAGACTCGGAACCGGTTGTGCACTGTCCAGAGTTAAACTGGCCGCCACGAGTCCACACACATACCCACTCGAACCGAACACAAC
Organism: Romanogobio albipinnatus; assembly: GCA_023566225.1. Lineage (NCBI taxonomy): Eukaryota > Metazoa > Chordata > Actinopteri > Cypriniformes > Gobionidae > Romanogobio > Romanogobio albipinnatus. The sequence continues at coordinate 24,148 of CM042256.1, read as the reverse complement.
AGCCATCACTCTTCTGGAGAAAGCCAACGCATGGCCAAAATATTTTTTTAGTGACTGTGAAAAATCCCAAAACAGGGCTGGAGTGGCCAGGGCTGTAGTGGCCAGGGCTGTAGTGGCCAGGGCTGTAGTGGCCAGGGCTGTAGTGGCCAGGGCTGGAGTGACCAGGGCTGTTTTTTAAGGGGGTCTGTGCAAAAACCAAGGGGTTAGGTTTTAGTGCATGAGCAGGTGAGGGGCATATTCAATTATAGCACCCATCTCAACGTCTGTATGGACGGAGAAAAATAAATAAACATTGCGCTCAGATACATCACACCCTCAAATGATGCTGGCTGTTTATTTTCAAAATTAATATTTAGTTATAGCAGCCATCTCAACGTCTATATGGACGGAGAAAAATAAATAAACATTGTGCTCAGACACATCACACCCTCAAATGATGTCGGCTGTTTATTTTCAAAATTATTCGGCTGTTTATTTTCAAAAATATTCTGTTGTCATTCAGGCCTATCGCGACGTTTCGGTAATTTATTTAACCTTCCTCAGGCGAACCAGAATGACAAAATGAGAATTTGACCGTGTTCCCTCCAGCTTATATAGGCTAGGAGGGCGGGGCCCCTCACCTTGCAACCAATCACCACTTCAGCATTTTTCAAATGATGCTTCATAAATCGTTTTTTGCACAAACTAATAACTAAAATTGTTTTTTATTAATTTTTCACAGGGCCTCGTCGAATAATCTGGATCAGCAGGCACTTACAACAGGTAAGTAGGCACCTTTGTGTAAAATTCAGGTAAGTATGCAGCAAACTCGAGGTCCAGTCCCCTCGGCACGGGCTTGGTTAGGGGAATTAAATTCCAGGAACCGAGTCCCGAAAGACTCGGAACCGGTTGTGCACTGTCCAGAGTTAAACTGGCCGCCACGAGTCCACACACATACCCACTCGAACCGAACACAACAGCCATCACTCTTCTGGAGAAAGCCAACGCATGGCCAAAATATTTTTTTAGTGACTGTGAAAAATCCCAAAACAGGGCTGGAGTGGCCAGGGCTGTAGTGGCCAGGGCTGTAGTGGCCAGGGCTGTAGTGGCCAGGGCTGGAGTGACCAGGGCTGTTTTTTAAGGGGGTCTGTGCAAAAACCAAGGGGTTAGGTTTTAGTGCATGAGCAGGTGAGGGGCATATTCAATTATAGCACCCATCTCAACGTCTGTATGGACGGAGAAAAATAAATAAACATTGCGCTCAGATACATCACACCCTCAAATGATGCTGGCTGTTTATTTTCAAAATTAATATTTAGTTATAGCAGCCATCTCAACGTCTATATGGACGGAGAAAAATAAATAAACATTGTGCTCAGACACATCACACCCTCAAATGATGTCGGCTGTTTATTTTCAAAATTATTCGGCTGTTTATTTTCAAAAATATTCTGTTGTCATTCAGGCCTATCGCGACGTTTCGGTAATTTATTTAACCTTCCTCAGGCGAACCAGAATGACAAAATGAGAATTTGACCGTGTTCCCTCCAGCTTATATAGGCTAGGAGGGCGGGGCCCCTCACCTTGCAACCAATCACCACTTCAGCATTTTTCAAATGATGCTTCATAAATCGTTTTTTGCACAAACTAATAACTAAAATTGTTTTTTATTAATTTTTCACAGGGCCTCGTCGAATAATCTGGATCAGCAGGCACTTACAACAGGTAAGTAGGCACCTTTGTGTAAAATTCAGGTAAGTATGCAGCAAACTCGAGGTCCAGTCCCCTCGGCACGGGCTTGGTTAGGGGAATTAAATTCCAGGAACCGAGTCCCGAAAGACTCGGAACCGGTTGTGCACTGTCCAGAGTTAAACTGGCCGCCACGAGTCCACACACATACCCACTCGAACCGAACACAACAGCCATCACTCTTCTGGAGAAAGCCAACGCATGGCCAAAATATTTTTTTAGTGACTGTGAAAAATCCCAAAACAGGGCTGGAGTGGCCAGGGCTGTAGTGGCCAGGGCTGTAGTGGCCAGGGCTGTAGTGGCCAGGGCTGGAGTGACCAGGGCTGTTTTTTAAGGGGGTCTGTGCAAAAACCAAGGGGTTAGGTTTTAGTGCATGAGCAGGTGAGGGGCATATTCAATTATAGCACCCATCTCAACGTCTGTATGGACGGAGAAAAATAAATAAACATTGCGCTCAGATACATCACACCCTCAAATGATGCTGGCTGTTTATTTTCAAAATTAATATTTAGTTATAGCAGCCATCTCAACGTCTATATGGACGGAGAAAAATAAATAAACATTGTGCTCAGACACATCACACCCTCAAATGATGTCGGCTGTTTATTTTCAAAATTATTCGGCTGTTTATTTTCAAAAATATTCTGTTGTCATTCAGGCCTATCGCGACGTTTCGGTAATTTATTTAACCTTCCTCAGGCGAACCAGAATGACAAAATGAGAATTTGACCGTGTTCCCTCCAGCTTATATAGGCTAGGAGGGCGGGGCCCCTCACCTTGCAACCAATCACCACTTCAGCATTTTTCAAATGATGCTTCATAAATCGTTTTTTGCACAAACTAATAACTAAAATTGTTTTTTATTAATTTTTCACAGGGCCTCGTCGAATAATCTGGATCAGCAGGCACTTACAACAGGTAAGTAGGCACCTTTGTGTAAAATTCAGGTAAGTATGCAGCAAACTCGAGGTCCAGTCCCCTCGGCACGGGCTTGGTTAGGGGAATTAAATTCCAGGAACCGAGTCCCGAAAGACTCGGAACCGGTTGTGCACTGTCCAGAGTTAAACTGGCCGCCACGAGTCCACACACATACCCACTCGAACCGAACACAACAGCCATCACTCTTCTGGAGAAAGCCAACGCATGGCCAAAATATTTTTTTAGTGACTGTGAAAAATCCCAAAACAGGGCTGGAGTGGCCAGGGCTGTAGTGGCCAGGGCTGTAGTGGCCAGGGCTGTAGTGGCCAGGGCTGGAGTGACCAGGGCTGTTTTTTAAGGGGGTCTGTGCAAAAACCAAGGGGTTAGGTTTTAGTGCATGAGCAGGTGAGGGGCATATTCAATTATAGCACCCATCTCAACGTCTGTATGGACGGAGAAAAATAAATAAACATTGCGCTCAGATACATCACACCCTCAAATGATGCTGGCTGTTTATTTTCAAAATTAATATTTAGTTATAGCAGCCATCTCAACGTCTATATGGACGGAGAAAAATAAATAAACATTGTGCTCAGACACATCACACCCTCAAATGATGTCGGCTGTTTATTTTCAAAATTATTCGGCTGTTTATTTTCAAAAATATTCTGTTGTCATTCAGGCCTATCGCGACGTTTCGGTAATTTATTTAACCTTCCTCAGGCGAACCAGAATGACAAAATGAGAATTTGACCGTGTTCCCTCCAGCTTATATAGGCTAGGAGGGCGGGGCCCCTCACCTTGCAACCAATCACCACTTCAGCATTTTTCAAATGATGCTTCATAAATCGTTTTTTGCACAAACTAATAACTAAAATTGTTTTTTATTAATTTTTCACAGGGCCTCGTCGAATAATCTGGATCAGCAGGCACTTACAACAGGTAAGTAGGCACCTTTGTGTAAAATTCAGGTAAGTATGCAGCAAACTCGAGGTCCAGTCCCCTCGGCACGGGCTTGGTTAGGGGAATTAAATTCCAGGAACCGAGTCCCGAAAGACTCGGAACCGGTTGTGCACTGTCCAGAGTTAAACTGGCCGCCACGAGTCCACACACATACCCACTCGAACCGAACACAACAGCCATCACTCTTCTGGAGAAAGCCAACGCATGGCCAAAATATTTTTTTAGTGACTGTGAAAAATCCCAAAACAGGGCTGGAGTGGCCAGGGCTGTAGTGGCCAGGGCTGTAGTGGCCAGGGCTGTAGTGGCCAGGGCTGGAGTGACCAGGGCTGTTTTTTAAGGGGGTCTGTGCAAAAACCAAGGGGTTAGGTTTTAGTGCATGAGCAGGTGAGGGGCATATTCAATTATAGCACCCATCTCAACGTCTGTATGGACGGAGAAAAATAAATAAACATTGCGCTCAGATACATCACACCCTCAAATGATGCTGGCTGTTTATTTTCAAAATTAATATTTAGTTATAGCAGCCATCTCAACGTCTATATGGACGGAGAAAAATAAATAAACATTGTGCTCAGACACATCACACCCTCAAATGATGTCGGCTGTTTATTTTCAAAATTATTCGGCTGTTTATTTTCAAAAATATTCTGTTGTCATTCAGGCCTATCGCGACGTTTCGGTAATTTATTTAACCTTCCTCAGGCGAACCAGAATGACAAAATGAGAATTTGACCGTGTTCCCTCCAGCTTATATAGGCTAGGAGGGCGGGGCCCCTCACCTTGCAACCAATCACCACTTCAGCATTTTTCAAATGATGCTTCATAAATCGTTTTTTGCACAAACTAATAACTAAAATTGTTTTTTATTAATTTTTCACAGGGCCTCGTCGAATAATCTGGATCAGCAGGCACTTACAACAGGTAAGTAGGCACCTTTGTGTAAAATTCAGGTAAGTATGCAGCAAACTCGAGGTCCAGTCCCCTCGGCACGGGCTTGGTTAGGGGAATTAAATTCCAGGAACCGAGTCCCGAAAGACTCGGAACCGGTTGTGCACTGTCCAGAGTTAAACTGGCCGCCACGAGTCCACACACATACCCACTCGAACCGAACACAACAGCCATCACTCTTCTGGAGAAAGCCAACGCATGGCCAAAATATTTTTTTAGTGACTGTGAAAAATCCCAAAACAGGGCTGGAGTGGCCAGGGCTGTAGTGGCCAGGGCTGTAGTGGCCAGGGCTGTAGTGGCCAGGGCTGGAGTGACCAGGGCTGTTTTTTAAGGGGGTCTGTGCAAAAACCAAGGGGTTAGGTTTTAGTGCATGAGCAGGTGAGGGGCATATTCAATTATAGCACCCATCTCAACGTCTGTATGGACGGAGAAAAATAAATAAACATTGCGCTCAGATACATCACACCCTCAAATGATGCTGGCTGTTTATTTTCAAAATTAATATTTAGTTATAGCAGCCATCTCAACGTCTATATGGACGGAGAAAAATAAATAAACATTGTGCTCAGACACATCACACCCTCAAATGATGTCGGCTGTTTATTTTCAAAATTATTCGGCTGTTTATTTTCAAAAATATTCTGTTGTCATTCAGGCCTATCGCGACGTTTCGGTAATTTATTTAACCTTCCTCAGGCGAACCAGAATGACAAAATGAGAATTTGACCGTGTTCCCTCCAGCTTATATAGGCTAGGAGGGCGGGGCCCCTCACCTTGCAACCAATCACCACTTCAGCATTTTTCAAATGATGCTTCATAAATCGTTTTTTGCACAAACTAATAACTAAAATTGTTTTTTATTAATTTTTCACAGGGCCTCGTCGAATAATCTGGATCAGCAGGCACTTACAACAGGTAAGTAGGCACCTTTGTGTAAAATTCAGGTAAGTATGCAGCAAACTCGAGGTCCAGTCCCCTCGGCACGGGCTTGGTTAGGGGAATTAAATTCCAGGAACCGAGTCCCGAAAGACTCGGAACCGGTTGTGCACTGTCCAGAGTTAAACTGGCCGCCACGAGTCCACACACATACCCACTCGAACCGAACACAACAGCCATCACTCTTCTGGAGAAAGCCAACGCATGGCCAAAATATTTTTTTAGTGACTGTGAAAAATCCCAAAACAGGGCTGGAGTGGCCAGGGCTGTAGTGGCCAGGGCTGTAGTGGCCAGGGCTGTAGTGGCCAGGGCTGGAGTGACCAGGGCTGTTTTTTAAGGGGGTCTGTGCAAAAACCAAGGGGTTAGGTTTTAGTGCATGAGCAGGTGAGGGGCATATTCAATTATAGCACCCATCTCAACGTCTGTATGGACGGAGAAAAATAAATAAACATTGCGCTCAGATACATCACACCCTCAAATGATGCTGGCTGTTTATTTTCAAAATTAATATTTAGTTATAGCAGCCATCTCAACGTCTATATGGACGGAGAAAAATAAATAAACATTGTGCTCAGACACATCACACCCTCAAATGATGTCGGCTGTTTATTTTCAAAATTATTCGGCTGTTTATTTTCAAAAATATTCTGTTGTCATTCAGGCCTATCGCGACGTTTCGGTAATTTATTTAACCTTCCTCAGGCGAACCAGAATGACAAAATGAGAATTTGACCGTGTTCCCTCCAGCTTATATAGGCTAGGAGGGCGGGGCCCCTCACCTTGCAACCAATCACCACTTCAGCATTTTTCAAATGATGCTTCATAAATCGTTTTTTGCACAAACTAATAACTAAAATTGTTTTTTATTAATTTTTCACAGGGCCTCGTCGAATAATCTGGATCAGCAGGCACTTACAACAGGTAAGTAGGCACCTTTGTGTAAAATTCAGGTAAGTATGCAGCAAACTCGAGGTCCAGTCCCCTCGGCACGGGCTTGGTTAGGGGAATTAAATTCCAGGAACCGAGTCCCGAAAGACTCGGAACCGGTTGTGCACTGTCCAGAGTTAAACTGGCCGCCACGAGTCCACACACATACCCACTCGAACCGAACACAACAGCCATCACTCTTCTGGAGAAAGCCAACGCATGGCCAAAATATTTTTTTAGTGACTGTGAAAAATCCCAAAACAGGGCTGGAGTGGCCAGGGCTGTAGTGGCCAGGGCTGTAGTGGCCAGGGCTGTAGTGGCCAGGGCTGGAGTGACCAGGGCTGTTTTTTAAGGGGGTCTGTGCAAAAACCAAGGGGTTAGGTTTTAGTGCATGAGCAGGTGAGGGGCATATTCAATTATAGCACCCATCTCAACGTCTGTATGGACGGAGAAAAATAAATAAACATTGCGCTCAGATACATCACACCCTCAAATGATGCTGGCTGTTTATTTTCAAAATTAATATTTAGTTATAGCAGCCATCTCAACGTCTATATGGACGGAGAAAAATAAATAAACATTGTGCTCAGACACATCACACCCTCAAATGATGTCGGCTGTTTATTTTCAAAATTATTCGGCTGTTTATTTTCAAAAATATTCTGTTGTCATTCAGGCCTATCGCGACGTTTCGGTAATTTATTTAACCTTCCTCAGGCGAACCAGAATGACAAAATGAGAATTTGACCGTGTTCCCTCCAGCTTATATAGGCTAGGAGGGCGGGGCCCCTCACCTTGCAACCAATCACCACTTCAGCATTTTTCAAATGATGCTTCATAAATCGTTTTTTGCACAAACTAATAACTAAAATTGTTTTTTATTAATTTTTCACAGGGCCTCGTCGAATAATCTGGATCAGCAGGCACTTACAACAGGTAAGTAGGCACCTTTGTGTAAAATTCAGGTAAGTATGCAGCAAACTCGAGGTCCAGTCCCCTCGGCACGGGCTTGGTTAGGGGAATTAAATTCCAGGAACCGAGTCCCGAAAGACTCGGAACCGGTTGTGCACTGTCCAGAGTTAAACTGGCCGCCACGAGTCCACACACATACCCACTCGAACCGAACACAACAGCCATCACTCTTCTGGAGAAAGCCAACGCATGGCCAAAATATTTTTTTAGTGACTGTGAAAAATCCCAAAACAGGGCTGGAGTGGCCAGGGCTGTAGTGGCCAGGGCTGTAGTGGCCAGGGCTGTAGTGGCCAGGGCTGGAGTGACCAGGGCTGTTTTTTAAGGGGGTCTGTGCAAAAACCAAGGGGTTAGGTTTTAGTGCATGAGCAGGTGAGGGGCATATTCAATTATAGCACCCATCTCAACGTCTGTATGGACGGAGAAAAATAAATAAACATTGCGCTCAGATACATCACACCCTCAAATGATGCTGGCTGTTTATTTTCAAAATTAATATTTAGTTATAGCAGCCATCTCAACGTCTATATGGACGGAGAAAAATAAATAAACATTGTGCTCAGACACATCACACCCTCAAATGATGTCGGCTGTTTATTTTCAAAATTATTCGGCTGTTTATTTTCAAAAATATTCTGTTGTCATTCAGGCCTATCGCGACGTTTCGGTAATTTATTTAACCTTCCTCAGGCGAACCAGAATGACAAAATGAGAATTTGACCGTGTTCCCTCCAGCTTATATAGGCTAGGAGGGCGGGGCCCCTCACCTTGCAACCAATCACCACTTCAGCATTTTTCAAATGATGCTTCATAAATCGTTTTTTGCACAAACTAATAACTAAAATTGTTTTTTATTAATTTTTCACAGGGCCTCGTCGAATAATCTGGATCAGCAGGCACTTACAACAGGTAAGTAGGCACCTTTGTGTAAAATTCAGGTAAGTATGCAGCAAACTCGAGGTCCAGTCCCCTCGGCACGGGCTTGGTTAGGGGAATTAAATTCCAGGAACCGAGTCCCGAAAGACTCGGAACCGGTTGTGCACTGTCCAGAGTTAAACTGGCCGCCACGAGTCCACACACATACCCACTCGAACCGAACACAACAGCCATCACTCTTCTGGAGAAAGCCAACGCATGGCCAAAATATTTTTTTAGTGACTGTGAAAAATCCCAAAACAGGGCTGGAGTGGCCAGGGCTGTAGTGGCCAGGGCTGTAGTGGCCAGGGCTGGAGTGACCAGGGCTGTTTTTTAAGGGGGTCTGTGCAAAAACCAAGGGGTTAGGTTTTAGTGCATGAGCAGGTGAGGGGCATATTCAATTATAGCACCCATCTCAACGTCTGTATGGACGGAGAAAAATAAATAAACATTGCGCTCAGATACATCACACCCTCAAATGATGCTGGCTGTTTATTTTCAAAATTAATATTTAGTTATAGCAGCCATCTCAACGTCTATATGGACGGAGAAAAATAAATAAACATTGTGCTCAGACACATCACACCCTCAAATGATGTCGGCTGTTTATTTTCAAAATTATTCGGCTGTTTATTTTCAAAAATATTCTGTTGTCATTCAGGCCTATCGCGACGTTTCGGTAATTTATTTAACCTTCCTCAGGCGAACCAGAATGACAAAATGAGAATTTGACCGTGTTCCCTCCAGCTTATATAGGCTAGGAGGGCGGGGCCCCTCACCTTGCAACCAATCACCACTTCAGCATTTTTCAAATGATGCTTCATAAATCGTTTTTTGCACAAACTAATAACTAAAATTGTTTTTTATTAATTTTTCACAGGGCCTCGTCGAATAATCTGGATCAGCAGGCACTTACAACAGGTAAGTAGGCACCTTTGTGTAAAATTCAGGTAAGTATGCAGCAAACTCGAGGTCCAGTCCCCTCGGCACGGGCTTGGTTAGGGGAATTAAATTCCAGGAACCGAGTCCCGAAAGACTCGGAACCGGTTGTGCACTGTCCAGAGTTAAACTGGCCGCCACGAGTCCACACACATACCCACTCGAACCGAACACAACAGCCATCACTCTTCTGGAGAAAGCCAACGCATGGCCAAAATATTTTTTTAGTGACTGTGAAAAATCCCAAAACAGGGCTGGAGTGGCCAGGGCTGTAGTGGCCAGGGCTGTAGTGGCCAGGGCTGTAGTGGCCAGGGCTGGAGTGACCAGGGCTGTTTTTTAAGGGGGTCTGTGCAAAAACCAAGGGGTTAGGTTTTAGTGCATGAGCAGGTGAGGGGCATATTCAATTATAGCACCCATCTCAACGTCTGTATGGACGGAGAAAAATAAATAAACATTGCGCTCAGATACATCACACCCTCAAATGATGCTGGCTGTTTATTTTCAAAATTAATATTTAGTTATAGCAGCCATCTCAACGTCTATATGGACGGAGAAAAATAAATAAACATTGTGCTCAGACACATCACACCCTCAAATGATGTCGGCTGTTTATTTTCAAAATTATTCGGCTGTTTATTTTCAAAAATATTCTGTTGTCATTCAGGCCTATCGCGACGTTTCGGTAATTTATTTAACCTTCCTCAGGCGAACCAGAATGACAAAATGAGAATTTGACCGTGTTCCCTCCAGCTTATATAGGCTAGGAGGGCGGGGCCCCTCACCTTGCAACCAATCACCACTTCAGCATTTTTCAAATGATGCTTCATAAATCGTTTTTTGCACAAACTAATAACTAAAATTGTTTTTTATTAATTTTTCACAGGGCCTCGTCGAATAATCTGGATCAGCAGGCACTTACAACAGGTAAGTAGGCACCTTTGTGTAAAATTCAGGTAAGTATGCAGCAAACTCGAGGTCCAGTCCCCTCGGCACGGGCTTGGTTAGGGGAATTAAATTCCAGGAACCGAGTCCCGAAAGACTCGGAACCGGTTGTGCACTGTCCAGAGTTAAACTGGCCGCCACGAGTCCACACACATACCCACTCGAACCGAACACAACAGCCATCACTCTTCTGGAGAAAGCCAACGCATGGCCAAAATATTTTTTTAGTGACTGTGAAAAATCCCAAAACAGGGCTGGAGTGGCCAGGGCTGTAGTGGCCAGGGCTGTAGTGGCCAGGGCTGTAGTGGCCAGGGCTGGAGTGACCAGGGCTGTTTTTTAAGGGGGTCTGTGCAAAAACCAAGGGGTTAGGTTTTAGTGCATGAGCAGGTGAGGGGCATATTCAATTATAGCACCCATCTCAACGTCTGTATGGACGGAGAAAAATAAATAAACATTGCGCTCAGATACATCACACCCTCAAATGATGCTGGCTGTTTATTTTCAAAATTAATATTTAGTTATAGCAGCCATCTCAACGTCTATATGGACGGAGAAAAATAAATAAACATTGTGCTCAGACACATCACACCCTCAAATGATGTCGGCTGTTTATTTTCAAAATTATTCGGCTGTTTATTTTCAAAAATATTCTGTTGTCATTCAGGCCTATCGCGACGTTTCGGTAATTTATTTAACCTTCCTCAGGCGAACCAGAATGACAAAATGAGAATTTGACCGTGTTCCCTCCAGCTTATATAGGCTAGGAGGGCGGGGCCCCTCACCTTGCAACCAATCACCACTTCAGCATTTTTCAAATGATGCTTCATAAATCGTTTTTTGCACAAACTAATAACTAAAATTGTTTTTTATTAATTTTTCACAGGGCCTCGTCGAATAATCTGGATCAGCAGGCACTTACAACAGGTAAGTAGGCACCTTTGTGTAAAATTCAGGTAAGTATGCAGCAAACTCGAGGTCCAGTCCCCTCGGCACGGGCTTGGTTAGGGGAATTAAATTCCAGGAACCGAGTCCCGAAAGACTCGGAACCGGTTGTGCACTGTCCAGAGTTAAACTGGCCGCCACGAGTCCACACACATACCCACTCGAACCGAACACAACAGCCATCACTCTTCTGGAGAAAGCCAACGCATGGCCAAAATATTTTTTTAGTGACTGTGAAAAATCCCAAAACAGGGCTGGAGTGGCCAGGGCTGTAGTGGCCAGGGCTGTAGTGGCCAGGGCTGTAGTGGCCAGGGCTGGAGTGACCAGGGCTGTTTTTTAAGGGGGTCTGTGCAAAAACCAAGGGGTTAGGTTTTAGTGCATGAGCAGGTGAGGGGCATATTCAATTATAGCACCCATCTCAACGTCTGTATGGACGGAGAAAAATAAATAAACATTGCGCTCAGATACATCACACCCTCAAATGATGCTGGCTGTTTATTTTCAAAATTAATATTTAGTTATAGCAGCCATCTCAACGTCTATATGGACGGAGAAAAATAAATAAACATTGTGCTCAGACACATCACACCCTCAAATGATGTCGGCTGTTTATTTTCAAAATTATTCGGCTGTTTATTTTCAAAAATATTCTGTTGTCATTCAGGCCTATCGCGACGTTTCGGTAATTTATTTAACCTTCCTCAGGCGAACCAGAATGACAAAATGAGAATTTGACCGTGTTCCCTCCAGCTTATATAGGCTAGGAGGGCGGGGCCCCTCACCTTGCAACCAATCACCACTTCAGCATTTTTCAAATGATGCTTCATAAATCGTTTTTTGCACAAACTAATAACTAAAATTGTTTTTTATTAATTTTTCACAGGGCCTCGTCGAATAATCTGGATCAGCAGGCACTTACAACAGGTAAGTAGGCACCTTTGTGTAAAATTCAGGTAAGTATGCAGCAAACTCGAGGTCCAGTCCCCTCGGCACGGGCTTGGTTAGGGGAATTAAATTCCAGGAACCGAGTCCCGAAAGACTCGGAACCGGTTGTGCACTGTCCAGAGTTAAACTGGCCGCCACGAGTCCACACACATACCCACTCGAACCGAACACAACAGCCATCACTCTTCTGGAGAAAGCCAACGCATGGCCAAAATATTTTTTTAGTGACTGTGAAAAATCCCAAAACAGGGCTGGAGTGGCCAGGGCTGTAGTGGCCAGGGCTGTAGTGGCCAGGGCTGTAGTGGCCAGGGCTGGAGTGACCAGGGCTGTTTTTTAAGGGGGTCTGTGCAAAAACCAAGGGGTTAGGTTTTAGTGCATGAGCAGGTGAGGGGCATATTCAATTATAGCACCCATCTCAACGTCTGTATGGACGGAGAAAAATAAATAAACATTGCGCTCAGATACATCACACCCTCAAATGATGCTGGCTGTTTATTTTCAAAATTAATATTTAGTTATAGCAGCCATCTCAACGTCTATATGGACGGAGAAAAATAAATAAACATTGTGCTCAGACACATCACACCCTCAAATGATGTCGGCTGTTTATTTTCAAAATTATTCGGCTGTTTATTTTCAAAAATATTCTGTTGTCATTCAGGCCTATCGCGACGTTTCGGTAATTTATTTAACCTTCCTCAGGCGAACCAGAATGACAAAATGAGAATTTGACCGTGTTCCCTCCAGCTTATATAGGCTAGGAGGGCGGGGCCCCTCACCTTGCAACCAATCACCACTTCAGCATTTTTCAAATGATGCTTCATAAATCGTTTTTTGCACAAACTAATAACTAAAATTGTTTTTTATTAATTTTTCACAGGGCCTCGTCGAATAATCTGGATCAGCAGGCACTTACAACAGGTAAGTAGGCACCTTTGTGTAAAATTCAGGTAAGTATGCAGCAAACTCGAGGTCCAGTCCCCTCGGCACGGGCTTGGTTAGGGGAATTAAATTCCAGGAACCGAGTCCCGAAAGACTCGGAACCGGTTGTGCACTGTCCAGAGTTAAACTGGCCGCCACGAGTCCACACACATACCCACTCGAACCGAACACAACAGCCATCACTCTTCTGGAGAAAGCCAACGCATGGCCAAAATATTTTTTTAGTGACTGTGAAAAATCCCAAAACAGGGCTGGAGTGGCCAGGGCTGTAGTGGCCAGGGCTGTAGTGGCCAGGGCTGTAGTGGCCAGGGCTGGAGTGACCAGGGCTGTTTTTTAAGGGGGTCTGTGCAAAAACCAAGGGGTTAGGTTTTAGTGCATGAGCAGGTGAGGGGCATATTCAATTATAGCACCCATCTCAACGTCTGTATGGACGGAGAAAAATAAATAAACATTGCGCTCAGATACATCACACCCTCAAATGATGCTGGCTGTTTATTTTCAAAATTAATATTTAGTTATAGCAGCCATCTCAACGTCTATATGGACGGAGAAAAATAAATAAACATTGTGCTCAGACACATCACACCCTCAAATGATGTCGGCTGTTTATTTTCAAAATTATTCGGCTGTTTATTTTCAAAAATATTCTGTTGTCATTCAGGCCTATCGCGACGTTTCGGTAATTTATTTAACCTTCCTCAGGCGAACCAGAATGACAAAATGAGAATTTGACCGTGTTCCCTCCAGCTTATATAGGCTAGGAGGGCGGGGCCCCTCACCTTGCAACCAATCACCACTTCAGCATTTTTCAAATGATGCTTCATAAATCGTTTTTTGCACAAACTAATAACTAAAATTGTTTTTTATTAATTTTTCACAGGGCCTCGTCGAATAATCTGGATCAGCAGGCACTTACAACAGGTAAGTAGGCACCTTTGTGTAAAATTCAGGTAAGTATGCAGCAAACTCGAGGTCCAGTCCCCTCGGCACGGGCTTGGTTAGGGGAATTAAATTCCAGGAACCGAGTCCCGAAAGACTCGGAACCGGTTGTGCACTGTCCAGAGTTAAACTGGCCGCCACGAGTCCACACACATACCCACTCGAACCGAACACAACAGCCATCACTCTTCTGGAGAAAGCCAACGCATGGCCAAAATATTTTTTTAGTGACTGTGAAAAATCCCAAAACAGGGCTGGAGTGGCCAGGGCTGTAGTGGCCAGGGCTGTAGTGGCCAGGGCTGTAGTGGCCAGGGCTGGAGTGACCAGGGCTGTTTTTTAAGGGGGTCTGTGCAAAAACCAAGGGGTTAGGTTTTAGTGCATGAGCAGGTGAGGGGCATATTCAATTATAGCACCCATCTCAACGTCTGTATGGACGGAGAAAAATAAATAAACATTGCGCTCAGATACATCACACCCTCAAATGATGCTGGCTGTTTATTTTCAAAATTAATATTTAGTTATAGCAGCCATCTCAACGTCTATATGGACGGAGAAAAATAAATAAACATTGTGCTCAGACACATCACACCCTCAAATGATGTCGGCTGTTTATTTTCAAAATTATTCGGCTGTTTATTTTCAAAAATATTCTGTTGTCATTCAGGCCTATCGCGACGTTTCGGTAATTTATTTAACCTTCCTCAGGCGAACCAGAATGACAAAATGAGAATTTGACCGTGTTCCCTCCAGCTTATATAGGCTAGGAGGGCGGGGCCCCTCACCTTGCAACCAATCACCACTTCAGCATTTTTCAAATGATGCTTCATAAATCGTTTTTTGCACAAACTAATAACTAAAATTGTTTTTTATTAATTTTTCACAGGGCCTCGTCGAATAATCTGGATCAGCAGGCACTTACAACAGGTAAGTAGGCACCTTTGTGTAAAATTCAGGTAAGTATGCAGCAAACTCGAGGTCCAGTCCCCTCGGCACGGGCTTGGTTAGGGGAATTAAATTCCAGGAACCGAGTCCCGAAAGACTCGGAACCGGTTGTGCACTGTCCAGAGTTAAACTGGCCGCCACGAGTCCACACACATACCCACTCGAACCGAACACAACAGCCATCACTCTTCTGGAGAAAGCCAACGCATGGCCAAAATATTTTTTTAGTGACTGTGAAAAATCCCAAAACAGGGCTGGAGTGGCCAGGGCTGTAGTGGCCAGGGCTGTAGTGGCCAGGGCTGTAGTGGCCAGGGCTGGAGTGACCAGGGCTGTTTTTTAAGGGGGTCTGTGCAAAAACCAAGGGGTTAGGTTTTAGTGCATGAGCAGGTGAGGGGCATATTCAATTATAGCACCCATCTCAACGTCTGTATGGACGGAGAAAAATAAATAAACATTGCGCTCAGATACATCACACCCTCAAATGATGCTGGCTGTTTATTTTCAAAATTAATATTTAGTTATAGCAGCCATCTCAACGTCTATATGGACGGAGAAAAATAAATAAACATTGTGCTCAGACACATCACACCCTCAAATGATGTCGGCTGTTTATTTTCAAAATTATTCGGCTGTTTATTTTCAAAAATATTCTGTTGTCATTCAGGCCTATCGCGACGTTTCGGTAATTTATTTAACCTTCCTCAGGCGAACCAGAATGACAAAATGAGAATTTGACCGTGTTCCCTCCAGCTTATATAGGCTAGGAGGGCGGGGCCCCTCACCTTGCAACCAATCACCACTTCAGCATTTTTCAAATGATGCTTCATAAATCGTTTTTTGCACAAACTAATAACTAAAATTGTTTTTTATTAATTTTTCACAGGGCCTCGTCGAATAATCTGGATCAGCAGGCACTTACAACAGGTAAGTAGGCACCTTTGTGTAAAATTCAGGTAAGTATGCAGCAAACTCGAGGTCCAGTCCCCTCGGCACGGGCTTGGTTAGGGGAATTAAATTCCAGGAACCGAGTCCCGAAAGACTCGGAACCGGTTGTGCACTGTCCAGAGTTAAACTGGCCGCCACGAGTCCACACACATACCCACTCGAACCGAACACAACAGCCATCACTCTTCTGGAGAAAGCCAACGCATGGCCAAAATATTTTTTTAGTGACTGTGAAAAATCCCAAAACAGGGCTGGAGTGGCCAGGGCTGTAGTGGCCAGGGCTGTAGTGGCCAGGGCTGTAGTGGCCAGGGCTGGAGTGACCAGGGCTGTTTTTTAAGGGGGTCTGTGCAAAAACCAAGGGGTTAGGTTTTAGTGCATGAGCAGGTGAGGGGCATATTCAATTATAGCACCCATCTCAACGTCTGTATGGACGGAGAAAAATAAATAAACATTGCGCTCAGATACATCACACCCTCAAATGATGCTGGCTGTTTATTTTCAAAATTAATATTTAGTTATAGCAGCCATCTCAACGTCTATATGGACGGAGAAAAATAAATAAACATTGTGCTCAGACACATCACACCCTCAAATGATGTCGGCTGTTTATTTTCAAAATTATTCGGCTGTTTATTTTCAAAAATATTCTGTTGTCATTCAGGCCTATCGCGACGTTTCGGTAATTTATTTAACCTTCCTCAGGCGAACCAGAATGACAAAATGAGAATTTGACCGTGTTCCCTCCAGCTTATATAGGCTAGGAGGGCGGGGCCCCTCACCTTGCAACCAATCACCACTTCAGCATTTTTCAAATGATGCTTCATAAATCGTTTTTTGCACAAACTAATAACTAAAATTGTTTTTTATTAATTTTTCACAGGGCCTCGTCGAATAATCTGGATCAGCAGGCACTTACAACAGGTAAGTAGGCACCTTTGTGTAAAATTCAGGTAAGTATGCAGCAAACTCGAGGTCCAGTCCCCTCGGCACGGGCTTGGTTAGGGGAATTAAATTCCAGGAACCGAGTCCCGAAAGACTCGGAACCGGTTGTGCACTGTCCAGAGTTAAACTGGCCGCCACGAGTCCACACACATACCCACTCGAACCGAACACAACAGCCATCACTCTTCTGGAGAAAGCCAACGCATGGCCAAAATATTTTTTTAGTGACTGTGAAAAATCCCAAAACAGGGCTGGAGTGGCCAGGGCTGTAGTGGCCAGGGCTGTAGTGGCCAGGGCTGTAGTGGCCAGGGCTGGAGTGACCAGGGCTGTTTTTTAAGGGGGTCTGTGCAAAAACCAAGGGGTTAGGTTTTAGTGCATGAGCAGGTGAGGGGCATATTCAATTATAGCACCCATCTCAACGTCTGTATGGACGGAGAAAAATAAATAAACATTGCGCTCAGATACATCACACCCTCAAATGATGCTGGCTGTTTATTTTCAAAATTAATATTTAGTTATAGCAGCCATCTCAACGTCTATATGGACGGAGAAAAATAAATAAACATTGTGCTCAGACACATCACACCCTCAAATGATGTCGGCTGTTTATTTTCAAAATTATTCGGCTGTTTATTTTCAAAAATATTCTGTTGTCATTCAGGCCTATCGCGACGTTTCGGTAATTTATTTAACCTTCCTCAGGCGAACCAGAATGACAAAATGAGAATTTGACCGTGTTCCCTCCAGCTTATATAGGCTAGGAGGGCGGGGCCCCTCACCTTGCAACCAATCACCACTTCAGCATTTTTCAAATGATGCTTCATAAATCGTTTTTTGCACAAACTAATAACTAAAATTGTTTTTTATTAATTTTTCACAGGGCCTCGTCGAATAATCTGGATCAGCAGGCACTTACAACAGGTAAGTAGGCACCTTTGTGTAAAATTCAGGTAAGTATGCAGCAAACTCGAGGTCCAGTCCCCTCGGCACGGGCTTGGTTAGGGGAATTAAATTCCAGGAACCGAGTCCCGAAAGACTCGGAACCGGTTGTGCACTGTCCAGAGTTAAACTGGCCGCCACGAGTCCACACACATACCCACTCGAACCGAACACAACAGCCATCACTCTTCTGGAGAAAGCCAACGCATGGCCAAAATATTTTTTTAGTGACTGTGAAAAATCCCAAAACAGGGCTGGAGTGGCCAGGGCTGTAGTGGCCAGGGCTGTAGTGGCCAGGGCTGTAGTGGCCAGGGCTGGAGTGACCAGGGCTGTTTTTTAAGGGGGTCTGTGCAAAAACCAAGGGGTTAGGTTTTAGTGCATGAGCAGGTGAGGGGCATATTCAATTATAGCACCCATCTCAACGTCTGTATGGACGGAGAAAAATAAATAAACATTGCGCTCAGATACATCACACCCTCAAATGATGCTGGCTGTTTATTTTCAAAATTAATATTTAGTTATAGCAGCCATCTCAACGTCTATATGGACGGAGAAAAATAAATAAACATTGTGCTCAGACACATCACACCCTCAAATGATGTCGGCTGTTTATTTTCAAAATTATTCGGCTGTTTATTTTCAAAAATATTCTGTTGTCATTCAGGCCTATCGCGACGTTTCGGTAATTTATTTAACCTTCCTCAGGCGAACCAGAATGACAAAATGAGAATTTGACCGTGTTCCCTCCAGCTTATATAGGCTAGGAGGGCGGGGCCCCTCACCTTGCAACCAATCACCACTTCAGCATTTTTCAAATGATGCTTCATAAATCGTTTTTTGCACAAACTAATAACTAAAATTGTTTTTTATTAATTTTTCACAGGGCCTCGTCGAATAATCTGGATCAGCAGGCACTTACAACAGGTAAGTAGGCACCTTTGTGTAAAATTCAGGTAAGTATGCAGCAAACTCGAGGTCCAGTCCCCTCGGCACGGGCTTGGTTAGGGGAATTAAATTCCAGGAACCGAGTCCCGAAAGACTCGGAACCGGTTGTGCACTGTCCAGAGTTAAACTGGCCGCCACGAGTCCACACACATACCCACTCGAACCGAACACAACAGCCATCACTCTTCTGGAGAAAGCCAACGCATGGCCAAAATATTTTTTTAGTGACTGTGAAAAATCCCAAAACAGGGCTGGAGTGGCCAGGGCTGTAGTGGCCAGGGCTGTAGTGGCCAGGGCTGTAGTGGCCAGGGCTGGAGTGACCAGGGCTGTTTTTTAAGGGGGTCTGTGCAAAAACCAAGGGGTTAGGTTTTAGTGCATGAGCAGGTGAGGGGCATATTCAATTATAGCACCCATCTCAACGTCTGTATGGACGGAGAAAAATAAATAAACATTGCGCTCAGATACATCACACCCTCAAATGATGCTGGCTGTTTATTTTCAAAATTAATATTTAGTTATAGCAGCCATCTCAACGTCTATATGGACGGAGAAAAATAAATAAACATTGTGCTCAGACACATCACACCCTCAAATGATGTCGGCTGTTTATTTTCAAAATTATTCGGCTGTTTATTTTCAAAAATATTCTGTTGTCATTCAGGCCTATCGCGACGTTTCGGTAATTTATTTAACCTTCCTCAGGCGAACCAGAATGACAAAATGAGAATTTGACCGTGTTCCCTCCAGCTTATATAGGCTAGGAGGGCGGGGCCCCTCACCTTGCAACCAATCACCACTTCAGCATTTTTCAAATGATGCTTCATAAATCGTTTTTTGCACAAACTAATAACTAAAATTGTTTTTTATTAATTTTTCACAGGGCCTCGTCGAATAATCTGGATCAGCAGGCACTTACAACAGGTAAGTAGGCACCTTTGTGTAAAATTCAGGTAAGTATGCAGCAAACTCGAGGTCCAGTCCCCTCGGCACGGGCTTGGTTAGGGGAATTAAATTCCAGGAACCGAGTCCCGAAAGACTCGGAACCGGTTGTGCACTGTCCAGAGTTAAACTGGCCGCCACGAGTCCACACACATACCCACTCGAACCGAACACAACAGCCATCACTCTTCTGGAGAAAGCCAACGCATGGCCAAAATATTTTTTTAGTGACTGTGAAAAATCCCAAAACAGGGCTGGAGTGGCCAGGGCTGTAGTGGCCAGGGCTGTAGTGGCCAGGGCTGTAGTGGCCAGGGCTGGAGTGACCAGGGCTGTTTTTTAAGGGGGTCTGTGCAAAAACCAAGGGGTTAGGTTTTAGTGCATGAGCAGGTGAGGGGCATATTCAATTATAGCACCCATCTCAACGTCTGTATGGACGGAGAAAAATAAATAAACATTGCGCTCAGATACATCACACCCTCAAATGATGCTGGCTGTTTATTTTCAAAATTAATATTTAGTTATAGCAGCCATCTCAACGTCTATATGGACGGAGAAAAATAAATAAACATTGTGCTCAGACACATCACACCCTCAAATGATGTCGGCTGTTTATTTTCAAAATTATTCGGCTGTTTATTTTCAAAAATATTCTGTTGTCATTCAGGCCTATCGCGACGTTTCGGTAATTTATTTAACCTTCCTCAGGCGAACCAGAATGACAAAATGAGAATTTGACCGTGTTCCCTCCAGCTTATATAGGCTAGGAGGGCGGGGCCCCTCACCTTGCAACCAATCACCACTTCAGCATTTTTCAAATGATGCTTCATAAATCGTTTTTTGCACAAACTAATAACTAAAATTGTTTTTTATTAATTTTTCACAGGGCCTCGTCGAATAATCTGGATCAGCAGGCACTTACAACAGGTAAGTAGGCACCTTTGTGTAAAATTCAGGTAAGTATGCAGCAAACTCGAGGTCCAGTCCCCTCGGCACGGGCTTGGTTAGGGGAATTAAATTCCAGGAACCGAGTCCCGAAAGACTCGGAACCGGTTGTGCACTGTCCAGAGTTAAACTGGCCGCCACGAGTCCACACACATACCCACTCGAACCGAACACAACAGCCATCACTCTTCTGGAGAAAGCCAACGCATGGCCAAAATATTTTTTTAGTGACTGTGAAAAATCCCAAAACAGGGCTGGAGTGGCCAGGGCTGTAGTGGCCAGGGCTGTAGTGGCCAGGGCTGTAGTGGCCAGGGCTGGAGTGACCAGGGCTGTTTTTTAAGGGGGTCTGTGCAAAAACCAAGGGGTTAGGTTTTAGTGCATGAGCAGGTGAGGGGCATATTCAATTATAGCACCCATCTCAACGTCTGTATGGACGGAGAAAAATAAATAAACATTGCGCTCAGATACATCACACCCTCAAATGATGCTGGCTGTTTATTTTCAAAATTAATATTTAGTTATAGCAGCCATCTCAACGTCTATATGGACGGAGAAAAATAAATAAACATTGTGCTCAGACACATCACACCCTCAAATGATGTCGGCTGTTTATTTTCAAAATTATTCGGCTGTTTATTTTCAAAAATATTCTGTTGTCATTCAGGCCTATCGCGACGTTTCGGTAATTTATTTAACCTTCCTCAGGCGAACCAGAATGACAAAATGAGAATTTGACCGTGTTCCCTCCAGCTTATATAGGCTAGGAGGGCGGGGCCCCTCACCTTGCAACCAATCACCACTTCAGCATTTTTCAAATGATGCTTCATAAATCGTTTTTTGCACAAACTAATAACTAAAATTGTTTTTTATTAATTTTTCACAGGGCCTCGTCGAATAATCTGGATCAGCAGGCACTTACAACAGGTAAGTAGGCACCTTTGTGTAAAATTCAGGTAAGTATGCAGCAAACTCGAGGTCCAGTCCCCTCGGCACGGGCTTGGTTAGGGGAATTAAATTCCAGGAACCGAGTCCCGAAAGACTCGGAACCGGTTGTGCACTGTCCAGAGTTAAACTGGCCGCCACGAGTCCACACACATACCCACTCGAACCGAACACAACAGCCATCACTCTTCTGGAGAAAGCCAACGCATGGCCAAAATATTTTTTTAGTGACTGTGAAAAATCCCAAAACAGGGCTGGAGTGGCCAGGGCTGTAGTGGCCAGGGCTGTAGTGGCCAGGGCTGGAGTGACCAGGGCTGTTTTTTAAGGGGGTCTGTGCAAAAACCAAGGGGTTAGGTTTTAGTGCATGAGCAGGTGAGGGGCATATTCAATTATAGCACCCATCTCAACGTCTGTATGGACGGAGAAAAATAAATAAACATTGCGCTCAGATACATCACACCCTCAAATGATGCTGGCTGTTTATTTTCAAAATTAATATTTAGTTATAGCAGCCATCTCAACGTCTATATGGACGGAGAAAAATAAATAAACATTGTGCTCAGACACATCACACCCTCAAATGATGTCGGCTGTTTATTTTCAAAATTATTCGGCTGTTTATTTTCAAAAATATTCTGTTGTCATTCAGGCCTATCGCGACGTTTCGGTAATTTATTTAACCTTCCTCAGGCGAACCAGAATGACAAAATGAGAATTTGACCGTGTTCCCTCCAGCTTATATAGGCTAGGAGGGCGGGGCCCCTCACCTTGCAACCAATCACCACTTCAGCATTTTTCAAATGATGCTTCATAAATCGTTTTTTGCACAAACTAATAACTAAAATTGTTTTTTATTAATTTTTCACAGGGCCTCGTCGAATAATCTGGATCAGCAGGCACTTACAACAGGTAAGTAGGCACCTTTGTGTAAAATTCAGGTAAGTATGCAGCAAACTCGAGGTCCAGTCCCCTCGGCACGGGCTTGGTTAGGGGAATTAAATTCCAGGAACCGAGTCCCGAAAGACTCGGAACCGGTTGTGCACTGTCCAGAGTTAAACTGGCCGCCACGAGTCCACACACATACCCACTCGAACCGAACACAACAGCCATCACTCTTCTGGAGAAAGCCAACGCATGGCCAAAATATTTTTTTAGTGACTGTGAAAAATCCCAAAACAGGGCTGGAGTGGCCAGGGCTGTAGTGGCCAGGGCTGTAGTGGCCAGGGCTGTAGTGGCCAGGGCTGGAGTGACCAGGGCTGTTTTTTAAGGGGGTCTGTGCAAAAACCAAGGGGTTAGGTTTTAGTGCATGAGCAGGTGAGGGGCATATTCAATTATAGCACCCATCTCAACGTCTGTATGGACGGAGAAAAATAAATAAACATTGCGCTCAGATACATCACACCCTCAAATGATGCTGGCTGTTTATTTTCAAAATTAATATTTAGTTATAGCAGCCATCTCAACGTCTATATGGACGGAGAAAAATAAATAAACATTGTGCTCAGACACATCACACCCTCAAATGATGTCGGCTGTTTATTTTCAAAATTATTCGGCTGTTTATTTTCAAAAATATTCTGTTGTCATTCAGGCCTATCGCGACGTTTCGGTAATTTATTTAACCTTCCTCAGGCGAACCAGAATGACAAAATGAGAATTTGACCGTGTTCCCTCCAGCTTATATAGGCTAGGAGGGCGGGGCCCCTCACCTTGCAACCAATCACCACTTCAGCATTTTTCAAATGATGCTTCATAAATCGTTTTTTGCACAAACTAATAACTAAAATTGTTTTTTATTAATTTTTCACAGGGCCTCGTCGAATAATCTGGATCAGCAGGCACTTACAACAGGTAAGTAGGCACCTTTGTGTAAAATTCAGGTAAGTATGCAGCAAACTCGAGGTCCAGTCCCCTCGGCACGGGCTTGGTTAGGGGAATTAAATTCCAGGAACCGAGTCCCGAAAGACTCGGAACCGGTTGTGCACTGTCCAGAGTTAAACTGGCCGCCACGAGTCCACACACATACCCACTCGAACCGAACACAACAGCCATCACTCTTCTGGAGAAAGCCAACGCATGGCCAAAATATTTTTTTAGTGACTGTGAAAAATCCCAAAACAGGGCTGGAGTGGCCAGGGCTGTAGTGGCCAGGGCTGTAGTGGCCAGGGCTGTAGTGGCCAGGGCTGGAGTGACCAGGGCTGTTTTTTAAGGGGGTCTGTGCAAAAACCAAGGGGTTAGGTTTTAGTGCATGAGCAGGTGAGGGGCATATTCAATTATAGCACCCATCTCAACGTCTGTATGGACGGAGAAAAATAAATAAACATTGCGCTCAGATACATCACACCCTCAAATGATGCTGGCTGTTTATTTTCAAAATTAATATTTAGTTATAGCAGCCATCTCAACGTCTATATGGACGGAGAAAAATAAATAAACATTGTGCTCAGACACATCACACCCTCAAATGATGTCGGCTGTTTATTTTCAAAATTATTCGGCTGTTTATTTTCAAAAATATTCTGTTGTCATTCAGGCCTATCGCGACGTTTCGGTAATTTATTTAACCTTCCTCAGGCGAACCAGAATGACAAAATGAGAATTTGACCGTGTTCCCTCCAGCTTATATAGGCTAGGAGGGCGGGGCCCCTCACCTTGCAAC
>CM042255.1:52785995-52794342 GCA_023566225.1 Romanogobio albipinnatus | reverse complement strand
TCAGTCGTGATGAGTAACACTAGAATGAACCTCATTGGCTCTCACTGAAGCTCAGTCGTGATGCGTAACACTAGAATGAACCTCATTGGCTCTCACTGAAGCTCAGTCGTGATGAGTAACACTAGAATGAACCTCATTGGCTCTCACTGAAGCTCAGTCGTGATGAGTAACACTAGAATGAACCTCATTGGCTCTCACTGAAGCTCAGTCGTGATGAGTAACACTAGAATGAACCTCATTGGCTCTGCTGAAGCTCAGTCGTGATGAGTAACACTAGAATGAACCTCATTGGCTCTCACTGAAGCTCAGTCGTGATGAGTAACACTAGAATGAACCTCATTGGCTCTCGCTGAAGCTCAGTCGTGATGAGTAACACTAGAATGAACCTCATTGGCTCTCGCTGAAGCTCAGTCGTGATGAGTAACACTAGAATGAACCTCATTGGCTCTCACTGAAGCTCAGTCGTGATGCGTAACACTAGAATGAACCTCATTGGCTCTGCTGAAGCTCAGTCGTGATGAGTAACACTAGAATGAACCTCATTGGCTCTCACTGAAGCTCAGTCGTGATGAGTAACACTAGAATGAACCTCATTGGCTCTCGCTGAAGCTCAGTCGTGATGAGTAACACTAGAATGAACCTCATTGGCTCTCGCTGAAGCTCAGTCGTGATGCGTAACACTAGAATGAACCTCATTGGCTCTCACTGAAGCTCAGTCGTGATGCGTAACACTAGAATGAACCTCATTGGCTCTCACTGAAGCTCAGTCGTGATGAGTAACACTAGAATGAACCTCATTGGCTCTGCTGAAGCTCAGTCGTGATGAGTAACACTAGAATGAACCTCATTGGCTCTCGCTGAAGCTCAGTCGTGATGCGTAACACTAGAATGAACCTCATTGGCTCTCGCTGAAGCTCAGTCGTGATGAGTAACACTAGAATGAACCTCATTGGCTCTCGCTGAAGCTCAGTCGTGATGAGTAACACTAGAATGAACCTCATTGGCTCTGCTGAAGCTCAGTCGTGATGAGTAACACTAGAATGAACCTCATTGGCTCTCACTGAAGCTCAGTCGTGATGAGTAACACTAGAATGAACCTCATTGGCTCTCGCTGAAGCTCAGTCGTGATGAGTAACACTAGAATGAACCTCATTGGCTCTCACTGAAGCTCAGTCGTGATCAGTAACACTAGAATGAACCTCATTGGCTCTCACTGAAGCTCAGTCGTGATGCGTAACACTAGAATGAACCTCATTGGCTCTCGCTGAAGCTCAGTCGTGATGAGTAACACTAGAATGAACCTCATTGGCTCTCGCTGAAGCTCAGTCGTGATGAGTAACACTAGAATGAACCTCATTGGCTCTCACTGAAGCTCAGTCGTGATGCGTAACACTAGAATGAACCTCATTGGCTCTCGCTGAAGCTCAGTCGTGATGAGTAACACTAGAATGAACCTCATTGGCTCTCACTGAAGCTCAGTCGTGATCAGTAACACTAGAATGAACCTCATTGGCTCTCACTGAAGCTCAGTCGTGATGCGTAACACTAGAATGAACCTCATTGGCTCTCGCTGAAGCTCAGTCGTGATGAGTAACACTAGAATGAACCTCATTGGCTCTCGCTGAAGCTCAGTCGTGATGAGTAACACTAGAATGAACCTCATTGGCTCTCGCTGAAGCTCAGTCGTGATGCGTAACACTAGAATGAACCTCATTGGCTCTCACTGAAGCTCAGTCGTGATGAGTAACACTAGAATGAACCTCATTGGCTCTCGCTGAAGCTCAGTCGTGATGAGTAACACTAGAATGAACCTCATTGGCTCTCGCTGAAGCTCAGTCGTGATGAGTAACACTAGAATGAACCTCATTGGCTCTGCTGAAGCTCAGTCGTGATGCGTAACACTAGAATGAACCTCATTGGCTCTCACTGAAGCTCAGTCGTGATGAGTAACACTAGAATGAACCTCATTGGCTCTCGCTGAAGCTCAGTCGTGATGAGTAACACTAGAATGAACCTCATTGGCTCTGCTGAAGCTCAGTCGTGATGCGTAACACTAGAATGAACCTCATTGGCTCTCACTGAAGCTCAGTCGTGATGAGTAACACTAGAATGAACCTCATTGGCTCTCGCTGAAGCTCAGTCGTGATGAGTAACACTAGAATGAACCTCATTGGCTCTCGCTGAAGCTCAGTCGTGATGAGTAACACTAGAATGAACCTCATTGGCTCTCACTGAAGCTCAGTCGTGATGAGTAACACTAGAATGAACCTCATTGGCTCTCGCTGAAGCTCAGTCGTGATGAGTAACACTAGAATGAACCTCATTGGCTCTGCTGAAGCTCAGTCGTGATGAGTAACACTAGAATGAACCTCATTGGCTCTCACTGAAGCTCAGTCGTGATGAGTAACACTAGAATGAACCTCATTGGCTCTCGCTGAAGCTCAGTCGTGATGAGTAACACTAGAATGAACCTCATTGGCTCTCACTGAAGCTCAGTCGTGATGAGTAACACTAGAATGAACCTCATTGGCTCTGCTGAAGCTCAGTCGTGATGAGTAACACTAGAATGAACCTCATTGGCTCTCGCTGAAGCTCAGTCGTGATGCGTAACACTAGAATGAACCTCATTGGCTCTCACTGAAGCTCAGTCGTGATGCGTAACACTAGAATGAACCTCATTGGCTCTGCTGAAGCTCAGTCGTGATGAGTAACACTAGAATGAACCTCATTGGCTCTCGCTGAAGCTCAGTCGTGATGCGTAACACTAGAATGAACCTCATTGGCTCTCACTGAAGCTCAGTCGTGATGCGTAACACTAGAATGAACCTCATTGGCTCTCACTGAAGCTCAGTCGTGATGCGTAACACTAGAATGAACCTCATTGGCTCTCGCTGAAGCTCAGTCGTGATGAGTAACACTAGAATGAACCTCATTGGCTCTCACTGAAGCTCAGTCGTGATGCGTAACACTAGAATGAACCTCATTGGCTCTCGCTGAAGCTCAGTCGTGATGAGTAACACCAGAATGAACCTCATTGGCTCTCACTGAAGCTCAGTCGTGATGAGTAACACTAGAATGAACCTCATTGGCTCTCACTGAAGCTCAGTCGTGATGAGTAACACTAGAATGAACCTCATTGGCTCTCACTGAAGCTCAGTCGTGATGAGTAACACTAGAATGAACCTCATTGGCTCTCACTGAAGCTCAGTCGTGATGAGTAACACTAGAATGAACCTCATTGGCTCTCACTGAAGCTCAGTCGTGATGAGTAACACTAGAATGAACCTCATTGGCTCTCACTGAAGCTCAGTCGTGATGAGTAACACTAGAATGAACCTCATTGGCTCTCACTGAAGCTCAGTCGTGATGAGTAACACTAGAATGAACCTCATTGGCTCTCACTGAAGCTCAGTCGTGATGAGTAACACTAGAATGAACCTCATTGGCTCTCACTGAAGCTCAGTCGTGATGAGTAACACTAGAATGAACCTCATTGGCTCTCACTGAAGCTCAGTCGTGATGAGTAACACTAGAATGAACCTCATTGGCTCTCACTGAAGCTCAGTCGTGATGAGTAACACTAGAATGAACCTCATTGGCTCTGCTGAAGCTCAGTCGTGATGAGTAACACCAGAATGAACCTCATTGGCTCTCACTGAAGCTCAGTCGTGATGCGTAACACTAGAATGAACCTCATTGGCTCTCACTGAAGCTCAGTCGTGATGAGTAACACTAGAATGAACCTCATTGGCTCTCACTGAAGCTCAGTCGTGATGAGTAACACTAGAATGAACCTCATTGGCTCTCACTGAAGCTCAGTCGTGATGCGTAACACTAGAATGAACCTCATTGGCTCTCACTGAAGCTCAGTCGTGATGAGTAACACTAGAATGAACCTCATTGGCTCTCACTGAAGCTCAGTCGTGATGCGTAACACTAGAATGAACCTCATTGGCTCTCACTGAAGCTCAGTCGTGATGAGTAACACTAGAATGAACCTCATTGGCTCTCGCTGAAGCTCAGTCGTGATGCGTAACACTAGAATGAACCTCATTGGCTCTCACTGAAGCTCAGTCGTGATGCGTAACACTAGAATGAACCTCATTGGCTCTCGCTGAAGCTCAGTCGTGATCAGTAACACTAGAATGAACCTCATTGGCTCTCACTGAAGCTCAGTCGTGATGAGTAACACTAGAATGAACCTCATTGGCTCTCACTGAAGCTCAGTCGTGATGAGTAACACTAGAATGAACCTCATTGGCTCTCGCTGAAGCTCAGTCGTGATGCGTAACACTAGAATGAACCTCATTGGCTCTCACTGAAGCTCAGTCGTGATGCGTAACACTAGAATGAACCTCATTGGCTCTCGCTGAAGCTCAGTCGTGATCAGTAACACTAGAATGAACCTCATTGGCTCTCACTGAAGCTCAGTCGTGATGAGTAACACTAGAATGAACCTCATTGGCTCTGCTGAAGCTCAGTCGTGATGCGTAACACTAGAATGAACCTCATTGGCTCTGCTGAAGCTCAGTCGTGATGAGTAACACTAGAATGAACCTCATTGGCTCTCGCTGAAGCTCAGTCGTGATGCGTAACACTAGAATGAACCTCATTGGCTCTCACTGAAGCTCAGTCGTGATGCGTAACACTAGAATGAACCTCATTGGCTCTCACTGAAGCTCAGTCGTGATGAGTAACACTAGAATGAACCTCATTGGCTCTGCTGAAGCTCAGTCGTGATGCGTAACACTAGAATGAACCTCATTGGCTCTCGCTGAAGCTCAGTCGTGATGCGTAACACTAGAATGAACCTCATTGGCTCTCACTGAAGCTCAGTCGTGATGAGTAACACTAGAATGAACCTCATTGGCTCTCACTGAAGCTCAGTCGTGATGAGTAACACTAGAATGAACCTCATTGGCTCTCACTGAAGCTCAGTCGTGATGCGTAACACTAGAATGAACCTCATTGGCTCTCGCTGAAGCTCAGTCGTGATGCGTAACACTAGAATGAACCTCATTGGCTCTCACTGAAGCTCAGTCGTGATGCGTAACACTAGAATGAACCTCATTGGCTCTCACTGAAGCTCAGTCGTGATGAGTAACACTAGAATGAACCTCATTGGCTCTCGCTGAAGCTCAGTCGTGATGCGTAACACTAGAATGAACCTCATTGGCTCTCACTGAAGCTCAGTCGTGATGAGTAACACTAGAATGAACCTCATTGGCTCTGCTGAAGCTCAGTCGTGATGAGTAACACTAGAATGAACCTCATTGGCTCTCACTGAAGCTCAGTCGTGATGCGTAACACTAGAATGAACCTCATTGGCTCTCACTGAAGCTCAGTCGTGATGAGTAACACTAGAATGAACCTCATTGGCTCTGCTGAAGCTCAGTCGTGATGAGTAACACTAGAATGAACCTCATTGGCTCTGCTGAAGCTCAGTCGTGATGAGTAACACTAGAATGAACCTCATTGGCTCTCGCTGAAGCTCAGTCGTGATGCGTAACACTAGAATGAACCTCATTGGCTCTCACTGAAGCTCAGTCGTGATGCGTAACACTAGAATGAACCTCATTGGCTCTGCTGAAGCTCAGTCGTGATGCGTAACACTAGAATGAACCTCATTGGCTCTCGCTGAAGCTCAGTCGTGATGAGTAACACTAGAATGAACCTCATTGGCTCTCGCTGAAGCTCAGTCGTGATGCGTAACACTAGAATGAACCTCATTGGCTCTCACTGAAGCTCAGTCGTGATGCGTAACACTAGAATGAACCTCATTGGCTCTCACTGAAGCTCAGTCGTGATGCGTAACACTAGAATGAACCTCATTGGCTCTCACTGAAGCTCAGTCGTGATGCGTAACACTAGAATGAACCTCATTGGCTCTCACTGAAGCTCAGTCGTGATGAGTAACACTAGAATGAACCTCATTGGCTCTCACTGAAGCTCAGTCGTGATGCGTAACACTAGAATGAACCTCATTGGCTCTCACTGAAGCTCAGTCGTGATGAGTAACACTAGAATGAACCTCATTGGCTCTCACTGAAGCTCAGTCGTGATGAGTAACACTAGAATGAACCTCATTGGCTCTCACTGAAGCTCAGTCGTGATCAGTAACACTAGAATGAACCTCATTGGCTCTCACTGAAGCTCAGTCGTGATGAGTAACACTAGAATGAACCTCATTGGCTCTCGCTGAAGCTCAGTCGTGATGCGTAACACTAGAATGAACCTCATTGGCTCTCGCTGAAGCTCAGTCGTGATGAGTAACACTAGAATGAACCTCATTGGCTCTCACTGAAGCTCAGTCGTGATGAGTAACACTAGAATGAACCTCATTGGCTCTCGCTGAAGCTCAGTCGTGATGAGTAACACTAGAATGAACCTCATTGGCTCTCACTGAAGCTCAGTCGTGATGCGTAACACTAGAATGAACCTCATTGGCTCTCACTGAAGCTCAGTCGTGATGAGTAACACTAGAATGAACCTCATTGGCTCTCACTGAAGCTCAGTCGTGATGCGTAACACTAGAATGAACCTCATTGGCTCTCACTGAAGCTCAGTCGTGATGAGTAACACTAGAATGAACCTCATTGGCTCTCACTGAAGCTCAGTCGTGATGCGTAACACTAGAATGAACCTCATTGGCTCTCGCTGAAGCTCAGTCGTGATGCGTAACACTAGAATGAACCTCATTGGCTCTCGCTGAAGCTCAGTCGTGATGAGTAACACTAGAATGAACCTCATTGGCTCTCACTGAAGCTCAGTCGTGATGCGTAACACTAGAATGAACCTCATTGGCTCTCGCTGAAGCTCAGTCGTGATGAGTAACACTAGAATGAACCTCATTGGCTCTCGCTGAAGCTCAGTCGTGATGAGTAACACTAGAATGAACCTCATTGGCTCTCACTGAAGCTCAGTCGTGATGCGTAACACTAGAATGAACCTCATTGGCTCTCACTGAAGCTCAGTCGTGATGAGTAACACTAGAATGAACCTCATTGGCTCTCACTGAAGCTCAGTCGTGATGAGTAACACTAGAATGAACCTCATTGGCTCTCGCTGAAGCTCAGTCGTGATGAGTAACACTAGAATGAACCTCATTGGCTCTCACTGAAGCTCAGTCGTGATGCGTAACACTAGAATGAACCTCATTGGCTCTCACTGAAGCTCAGTCGTGATGAGTAACACTAGAATGAACCTCATTGGCTCTCGCTGAAGCTCAGTCGTGATGAGTAACACTAGAATGAACCTCATTGGCTCTCGCTGAAGCTCAGTCGTGATGCGTAACACTAGAATGAACCTCATTGGCTCTCACTGAAGCTCAGTCGTGATGCGTAACACTAGAATGAACCTCATTGGCTCTCACTGAAGCTCAGTCGTGATGAGTAACACTAGAATGAACCTCATTGGCTCTGCTGAAGCTCAGTCGTGATGAGTAACACTAGAATGAACCTCATTGGCTCTCGCTGAAGCTCAGTCGTGATGCGTAACACTAGAATGAACCTCATTGGCTCTCGCTGAAGCTCAGTCGTGATGAGTAACACTAGAATGAACCTCATTGGCTCTCGCTGAAGCTCAGTCGTGATGAGTAACACTAGAATGAACCTCATTGGCTCTCACTGAAGCTCAGTCGTGATGAGTAACACTAGAATGAACCTCATTGGCTCTCACTGAAGCTCAGTCGTGATGAGTAACACTAGAATGAACCTCATTGGCTCTCGCTGAAGCTCAGTCGTGATGAGTAACACTAGAATGAACCTCATTGGCTCTCGCTGAAGCTCAGTCGTGATGAGTAACACTAGAATGAACCTCATTGGCTCTCGCTGAAGCTCAGTCGTGATGAGTAACACTAGAATGAACCTCATTGGCTCTCACTGAAGCTCAGTCGTGATGCGTAACACTAGAATGAACCTCATTGGCTCTCACTGAAGCTCAGTCGTGATGCGTAACACTAGAATGAACCTCATTGGCTCTCACTGAAGCTCAGTCGTGATGCGTAACACTAGAATGAACCTCATTGGCTCTCGCTGAAGCTCAGTCGTGATGCGTAACACTAGAATGAACCTCATTGGCTCTCGCTGAAGCTCAGTCGTGATGAGTAACACTAGAATGAACCTCATTGGCTCTCGCTGAAGCTCAGTCGTGATGCGTAACACTAGAATGAACCTCATTGGCTCTCGCTGAAGCTCAGTCGTGATGAGTAACACTAGAATGAACCTCATTGGCTCTCACTGAAGCTCAGTCGTGATGCGTAACACTAGAATGAACCTCATTGGCTCTCACTGAAGCTCAGTCGTGATGCGTAACACTAGAATGAACCTCATTGGCTCTCACTGAAGCT
>CM042255.1:52768495-52780995 GCA_023566225.1 Romanogobio albipinnatus | reverse complement strand
ATTACTATGATAGGAGTGATTGGGTCATTTGAGACGGGATTTTTTTTTAAACATCTCAAAGCAAAACCATTTATGCATCATAATCTAGCAGACATTTTTCTAGTCATATGTTCATGTTTTCATAGACATGTGATGTTTGTATTTGTCAACATTAATTTTCGTAACACTCTTAAATTAGTTTGGGGGGGGGGGGCATCATGCTCTGGGGCTGTATTTCTGTAAAGGGACCAGGACGACTGATCTGTGTAAAGGAAAGAGTGAATGAGGCCTTGAGTAAAAACCTCCCTCCATCAGCAAGGTCACTGAAGATGAAACATGGCTGGGTCTTTCAGCATGACTATGATCCCAAACACACCGCCCGGGCAATGAAGGAGTGGCTTCAGAAGAAGCATTTCAAGGTCCTGGAGTGGCCTAGCCAGTCTCCAGATCTCAACCCCATAGAGAATCTTTGGAGCTGGGCGGGGCCAGAAGGGTGCCACCCCCACAGAAGACGCGAATGAGGTGTTGCGCACGCCGTGAGAAGATTGTGTGTGTGCGCTCATCCGAGGTGCGCAAACCCACATCTCAGATAGCGCGCAAATATTGAGTTCTCTTTCGAGTCTTAAATGCTCAAACGGACAAATTCACACACACATTGTCAACATGATCCGAGCAAACATGATATTCCTGCTGTCTGTGTTTTTAATGTTAATCAAACAACACAAGACAAGGACATCACTCACTGCTCGATTTATTTATCTTTGCTCTATTGTATTTATTTGTGCTGTTGCGTAGTTCGATTATTTGTTCTTTTTTCCCTGAATATAGCACATACAGACTGAACCATGGGTAATTTTAACAGTTACACCCCTAGTAAATATGTAGGCTACATAATAAACATACAGTGAGTAAAGTAAGTATTTGAACACCCTGCTATTTTGCAAGTTCTCCCACTTGGAAATCATGGAGGGTCTGAAATTGTCATCGTAGGTGCATGTCCACTGTGAGAGACATAATCTAAAAAACAAATCCAGAAATCACAATATATGATTTTTTAACTATTTATTTGTATGATACAGCTGCAAATAAGTATTTGAACACCTGTCTATCAGCTAGAATTCTGCCCCTCAAAGACCTGTTAGTCTGCCTTTAAAATGTCCACCTCCACTCCATTTATTATCCTAAATTAGATGCGCCTGTTTGAGGTCGTTAGCTGCATAAAGACACCTGTCCACCCCATACAATCAGTAAGAATCCAACTACTAACATGGCCAAGACCAAAGAGCGGTCCAAAGACACTAGAGACAAAATTGAACACCTCCACAAGGCTGGAAAGGGCTCCGGGGAAATTGCCAAGCAGCTTGGTGAAAAAAGCTCCACTGTTGGAGCAATCATTAGAAAATGGAAGAAGCTAAACAGTCAATCTCCCTCGGACTGGGGCTCCATGCAAGATCTCACCTCGTGGGGTCTCAATGATCCTAAGAAAGGTGAGAAATCAGCCCAGAACTACACGGGAGGAGCTGGTCAATGACCTGAAAAGAGCTGGACCACCGTTTCCAAGGTTACTGTTGGTAATACACTAAGACGTCATGGTTTGAAATCATGCATGGCACGGAAGGTTCCCCTGCTTAAACCAGCACATGTCAAGGCCCGTCTTAAGTTTGCCAATGACCATTTGGATGATCCAGAGGAGTCATGGGAGAAAGTCATGTGGTCAGATGAGACCAAAATAGAACTTTTTGCTCATAATTCCACTAAACGTGTTTGGAGGAAGAAGAATGATGAGTACCATCCCAAGAACACCATCCCTACTGTGAAGCATGGGGGGGGGGGTAGCATCATGCTTTGGGGGTGTTTTTCTGCACATGGGACAGGGCGACTGCACTGTATTAAGGAGAGGATGACCGGGGCCATGTATTGCCAGATTTTGGGGAACAACCTCCTTCCCTCAGTTAGAGCATTGAAGATGGGTCGAGGCTGGGTCTTCCAACATGACAATGACCCGAAGCACACAGCCAGGAGAACCAAGGAGTGGCTCTGTAAGAAGCATATCAAGGTTCTGGCGTGGCCTAGCCAGTCTCCAGACCTAAACCCAATAGAGAATCTTTGGAGGAGCTCAAACTCCGTGTTTCTCAGCGACAGGCCAGAAACCTGACTGATCTAGAGAAGATCTGTGTGGAGGAGTGGGCCAAAATCCCTCCTGCAGTGCAAACCTGCTGAACAACTACAGGAAACCTTTGACCTCTGGAACTGCAAACAAAGGCTACTGTACCAAATATTAACATTGATTTTCTCAGGTGTTCAAATACTTATTTGCAGCTGTATCATACAAATAAAAAGTTAAAAAAATCATATCTTGTGATTTTTATTTTATTTTATTTATTTATTTATTTTTTATTTATTTTTTTTAGATTATGTCTCTCACAGTGGACATGCACCTACGATGACAATTTCAGACCCAAGTGGGAGAACTTGCAAAATAGCAGGTGTTCAAATACTTACTTTACTCACTGTATGTCTAAAGAAACGCTGAAATGTCAGGTTTTAAACACTGTAAACCAAATCTCAAACAAATATTCTGTGTTTATGTAATCTTTGTGAAAAGAGAGAGATGTCAGTCACCCGCGAGCCACTTCATTATCTGCTAATGCGGCCACGCCCACACAGAGCGCGCTCTATTGAGATTCAAATACTGACGATCCAGAGGCCACGCCCACACAGAGCGCGCTCTATTGAGATTCAAATACTGACGATCCAGAGGCCACGCCCACACAGAGCGTGCTCTATTGAGATTCAAATACTGACGATCCAGAGGCCACGCCCACACAGAGCGCGCTCTATTGAGATTCAAATACTGACGATCCAGAGGCCACGCCCACACATAGCGCGCTCAATTGAGATTCAAATACTGACGATCCTGAGGCCACGCCCACATAGAGCGCGCTCTATTGAGATTCAAATACTGACGATCCAGAGGCCACTCCCACACAGAGCGCGCTCTATTGAGATTCAAATACTGACGATCCGACGCCCACACATCAACTCATACAAACACATCAAGCGCTGTAACGTTACTTCAGCTACATCGTTTTGAGACACGTTGAGCTATAATCCTGGATTTATTCTGCTCATGAAAAGCTGTTCATTTCTAAGAGCAGCTGATTGTAAGGTAAGTTTATTCTGTTAGCATCTGTGAATATTAATATCTGAGCATTTTTTTGCTCTCAGTCACACACCTGAAGCTCATTCATTATGCAGCTCATTATGCAGGATATTATGTTCTTTTGTCCTCTCAGGTGTTCTCATCATTATTCATTAGATATCACACCTCCTCGATTACGGGCTTTGTGAAGAAACTGTCTTACAAATGTTCAATCTGTGTTTGATCTCAATGATTCTCACATCAGCTTGAAGCAAAAACTCTAGGCAAATACACCCAATAATCAAAAGTCTTGTGGACACACATCTATTGTGTGCTTTGGGGCCTTACTTTTAAAACAAATTTGTGTTTTGTCAAAAATCGTGCATAAACATTATTGTCTCAGAAATACCAGCATGTACACACATGTTGCTCACATATTGTGGTGGCCCAGTTTGTGCTGAATACAGTGATTACACTCTCGCCATTCATGTGTTTATAAACTACTGAAAAAAACACAAATGGGGAATTCTCACCGAAAGGCGAGACGTTTGATCTGTGCGTGTTAAATCATTTTGGAGATGTGGCGATTATCTGTGTGTGACATTACAAACAAGATCTCAGGCTCTGATTGGCTGTGGGATTCTGATTCTGACAGAGACTCACTCTGATTGGTGGAGGTTTTGCTGAGAGATGGACTGTTTTCCCGCCTTATCCAGTTTCTGTTTCTTCTTTGGAGACTTTTCTTTCCTCTCCGCCTGCACACACACACACACAGAGACGCACAGACACAGACGCAGACGCGCACACAGACGCACACATGGCCAAGACCAAAGAGCTGTCCAAAGACACTAGAGACAAAATTGTACACCTCCAC
Source organism: Romanogobio albipinnatus (assembly GCA_023566225.1). Classification (NCBI taxonomy): domain Eukaryota; kingdom Metazoa; phylum Chordata; class Actinopteri; order Cypriniformes; family Gobionidae; genus Romanogobio; species Romanogobio albipinnatus. The sequence goes on along the minus strand of CM042255.1, from coordinate 52,777,000 downwards.
AAGGCTGGAAAGGGCTCCGGGGAAAGTGCCAAGCAGCTTGGTGAAAAAAGCTCCACTGTTGGAGCAATCATTAGAAAATGGAAGAAGCTAAACATGACTGTCAATCTCCCTCGGACTGGGGGGGGGGGGGGGGTAGCATCATGCTGTGGGGGTGTTTTTCTGCACATGGGACAGGGCGACTGCACTGTATTAAGGAGAGGATGACCGGGGCCATGTATTGCCAGATTTTGGGGAACAACCTCCTTCCCTCAGTTAGAGCATTGAAGATGGGTCGAGGCTGGGTCTTCCAACATGACAATGACCCGAAGCACACAGCCAGGAGAACCAAGGAGTGGCTCTGTAAGAAGCATATCAAGGTTCTGGCGTGGCCTAGCCAGTCTCCAGACCTAAACCCAATAGAGAATCTTTGGAGGAGCTCAAACTCCGTGTTTCTCAGCGACAGGCCAGAAACCTGACTGATCTAGAGAAGATCTGTGTGGAGGAGTGGGCCAAAATCCCTCCTGCAGTGCAAACCTGCTGAACAACTACAGGAAACCTTTGACCTCTGGAATCGCAAACAAAGGCTACTGTACCAAATATTAACATTGATTTTCTCAGGTGTTCAAATACTGATTTTCCTCACTGTATATTACAGGCCCACTAATTATTCTAGAAATAAGTTAATTCAACAAAGGTAAGCTCTTTTGCTACATATTTTTGATGGTTCAAATGCACACTCTACATGTTTTACCATTTATGAACTATCATTTATGTGCTCTATACCATCACCATTCATATCTATGCAACTAATAAATAAATTATTACTAGAGTACAAAATTGTTTACAAAAAAGAAAAAGGGAAAAAAAAATAGCTCTCAAAATGCACCAGGTTTATGCATTTAAACTTAAAATGAACTAAATGTTCTTCTGGGAGTACCCCTTAGAGGATGTCTAACCACCACAGTCTCACAGAATCCTGTGGGAAACACTGAATAATATATTTATAATGTCATATAATATCAATAAACTCTACAGCTCCTCAAGATTAGGGTTAGAGTTGCTCTATCTGTGATGGAAAAACATCTGTGTTGCATTGCATCGACTACAGGCCATGCGCTTCTACTGTTGAGCTGTTTATTTCATGTCACATTTCAAGTTACTCATTTTGAATTCCTTGTCACACAGAATAATAGTTTTGTTATCAATAATATGCAGTATTATTACCTCCAGTGCAGGGCTATTTATACTGGCGCACTGTTTACATGTCTTTAAATGTGCCGCCCCTCTCTGAGTCTGTGCCCCAGCCTGCGCCCAACAAGGCGTTACAAGTCTTAAACACACAGTAACTGAAGTGGGCAGATGAAACGCTGCACTCGTGTGTCTAATGTCTTCTTCATCTGTGTGTGTGTGTGTGTGTGTGTGTAGAATGCGAGTCAGGAGATCGGTGAGGAGGTGGAGGACGGAGCGGTGTTCAGCATCACGCTGAGGAAGGTCCAGATGTACCAGTCGTCCAGTAAGAGTCAGCGTTGGATGGGTGTGGACTCGGACTCCGGCCTCAGTCTGTACGAGACCTGTAAGCTCCGCACCATTAAAGCCGGAACACTGGAGCGCCTGGTGGAGTACATGCTGACGGCCTTCAGAGGGAACGACTCCACCTACGTCACCATCTTCCTCTGCACCTACAGGACGTTTGCCACCACCAAACAAGTGCTGGACCTGCTGCTCAACAGGTCACACACACACACACACACACACACACACACACACACTCACTCTCACGCACACACACGCACACACACACACACACACTCACACACACACACACACACTGCCCCTGCCCCTAAACCTACCCATCACACACACACACACACACACACACACACACACAGCCCCTGCCCCTAAACCTACCCATCACACACACACACACACACACTCTCTCTCTCTCTCTCTCTCTCTCTCACACACACACACACACACACACAGCCCATGCCCCTAAACCTACCGATCTCACACACACATACACACACACACACACACTCTCTCTCTCTATCTCTCTCTCTCTCTCTCTCTCACACACACACACACACACACACACACACACACACACACACACACACACACACTCTCTCTCTCTATCTCTCTCTCTCTCTCTCTCTCACACACACACACACACACACACACACACTCTCTCTCTCTATCTCTCTCTCTCTCTCTCTCTCACACACACACACACACACACACACACTCTCTCTCTCTATCTCTCTCTCTCTCTCTCTCTCACACACACACACACACACACACACACACACACACACACACACACACACACACACACACACACACACACACTCTCTCTCTCTCTCTCTCTCACACACACACACTCTCTCTCTGTCTTTCTCTCTCTCTCTCACACACACAATCTGTGTATCATTCGTTCAGTCGATTTTTGATTTAATATTGAAAAATTAGAAAACAGCTCGTTCAGAAAAACGAGATTTCGACTTGATTTTTCATTTTTCGTTCAGAGGTAGAAAAATGAATAAACAGTTTGAATGTTTGATTTCTACAGGTGGGCGGGGATTATACGGCCCTTTCTGCTGATTGGTCAGCCGAAGATCAAACTATTCCGTCATCGGTTCTTCCTCAGTTCCGAAATATCCTACCGTAATTTCCCGACTGTAAAGTCACGTTTTTTTATCATGAAACATGCCGCCATTTATTCCAAAGCGACTTATATAATGCATTTAACGCCAAATAATCGAAGTGTTTTTAAAGTCCAGTATTCGCTGTGTTGTGGTTCATGCTTCTGTTGTGCGTCTGAGAGATGTTCATATGAGGCCGAGACGCACTAAAGAGTAAATCTTCATTTTACAAAGGCATGACATTTTGTAGTCATTTTAAATGAACACAAATAAAGTAAATATTTTACTGTTTCGAATGAGGAAAAAATGAAGTGATGGCGCCGGCGACTCGCGAGATCACCTGAGACCAAACATATAAAACGTTTGTCTGTTTTTGATTTGTCTGTTGTACAATATTAAGGCTGTTATTCCAGACTCATATCTCTGAGTGAAGATGCTGATTTGGCTGTATGTGTATGGGACTGGACTGAAATACGAAGCCTTCTTTACATTAATAGTATAAAAGCATCCAAATGTTACTTTGCAAATATGGAAACTTTGGACCGAATGAAAGATACACGAGCCCAACGGCGATACAGTTTCTATTCAAATAAATTAATTTAGGCGTGGTGTTTAAACTAAATGTTGTTTGTAATAACTGCCACAATATATAGACTATCTTTATATAGGCTTCCATGGATATATTTATTATGTGGATCCTTATATTTTTCATTTTTTCTGAATATCATTCATTTAAGGGTTTGTCACTGATGGGAAGTGAAATAGCTTACACACAGCGTACGTGTTAATAGTGTTGATAATGTTAATGTTGTGTTTTATTTAGCGGTGTTTTACACTACTTCTGAATGCAGGCTAGTAATAAAATGCAGTTTTTACAACAATGCAACGCTGTGTGTTTCTCTCTCAACATGACCCGGCGTCGTGTGAATGACACTCGTGCGACTTTTCTGGCAAATACAGTCAATTATAAAACGTGCTGTATTATTACTAATGCATACGACGCGTTATAGGCTATACATATCGTGTTAATTATCCCCGCCCACATTAACTTTGGGCTTAATCACTGTAATGTCCTGTTCGCATTTGCTCTTTTTATTTATTTGTTTTTTAACCCTTAAATGCTGTTTTGCCAAACATTCTTACATATTGGGGTCTTTAGCGACCCGGATCTATATCTAACATGGATAGATCTATACCTGTCGCGATAATATATAAAACTCCTGATATTTGAGTAACAATTACAGAAGAATAAAATAAAACATATTCCGTTCCCTTCTGGAGCTTGGAAGGGTTCAGTTTGAGCAGATGTTTTATAACATCATTATTGCACTCATTTCGTCATTATAGATTTATTTATTATTGTGCAGATAAAAAAAATGCGTACAATCTTACACACCTCGGGTCGTTAGTGACCCTTTACAATTTTGACAAAAAACTAGCGGAAAAACAGCCATTCAATTATAATTGTATTATTCTTTTCTTGTTATATTGTTTAAAATGGATTTATTGAGGAATACTAAGAAGGTTGATGTCTAACTTTAAAAAATGAATGAGGAGGAGGAGAGTGAATGACGTCTCGGGTCGCTAAAGACCTGAGGTGTGCATTTAAGGGTTTTAAAGCAGATGCAAATATAGCCTATCGTAACATAATCCATATATGCAACTCGTGCTATATATTCCAAGCGCTCTGAAGGGATACTGGTTTGAGAAACAAACCGAATGGTTATTACAGGCTTTAATGAAAATCTTTTGAGATCAATTTTAATAAAACATAAATCATAAAAAAGAAGAGTATGTATTTTAATATCTCTGTTGTTCTCCGGTTTTTCTGGTTGCAACGCATTATTCTTTCCTTTTTGCATTAATGGATAAACACACTCCCCTAAAGGATTATTAGGGTTAAATCAAAAATCAACTGAACGAATGATACACGGATTCACACACACACACACACACACTCACTCCTACACACACACACACACACACTCACTCCTACACACATACACACACACTCACACACTCCTACACACACACTCACACCTACACACATACACACACACACACTCACACTCACTCCTACACACATACACACACACACTCACTCCTACACACATACACACACACACACTCACACTCACTCCTACACACATACACACACACACTCACTCCTACACACATACACACACACTCACACACTCCTACACACACACTCACACCTACACACACACACACACTCACACTCACTCACTCCTACACACATACACACACACACTCACTCCTACACACATACACACACACACTCACACTCACTCACTCCTACACACATACACACACACACTCACTCCTACACACACACACACTCACTCCTACACACATACACACACACACACACACTCACACTCACTCACTCCTACACACACACTCACACCTACACACATACACACACACTCACACTCACTCACTCCTACACACACACTCACACTCACTCCTACACACATACACACACACACACACTCACACTCACTCACTCCTACACACACACTCACACTCACTCCTACACACATACACACACACACACACTCACACTCACTCACTCCTACACACACACTCACACTCACTCCTACACACATACACACACACACACACTCACACTCACTCCTACACACATACACACACACACACTCTCAGTATCCAGTAATATTATTGATCTGACTCGTGACTCTTGTCCTCTGTGAGCTGTTTTACTGCTGAAATTGGATTTGTTTAATGATGTGTGAGTTTTACACAGTCTTGTTTTGATATGAGTGTGTGTGTTCACACAGGTATGCTAAACTGCAGCAGCCGAGCGCAGACGCGCGCAGAATGACCGCAGACGAGCGGACGGAGCTCAGGAAGTACGTGACTCATGTCTGGAACACACTCCGCTTTATGTGTGTGTGTGTAGTATTTAATCTGGAGCTCACACAGGGTTGGACTCTCAGGGATGAGCCGGTCAGATGTGTCTGTCAGATGTGTGTCTGTCAGATGTGTGTCTGAGATGGTCAGCCGGTCAGATGTGTCTGTCAGATGGTCAGCCGGTCAGATGTGTGTCTGTCAGATGGTCAGCCGGTCAGATGTGTGTCTGTCAGATGTGTGTCTGTCAGATGGTCAGCCGGTCAGATGTGTGTCTGTCAGATGGTCAGCCGGTCAGATGTGTGTCTGTCAGATGGTCAGCCGGTCAGATGTGTGTCTGTCAGATGGTCAGCCGATCAGATGTGTGTCTGTCAGATGGTCAGCCGGTCAGATGTGTGTCTGTCAGATGGTCAGCCGGTCAGATGTGTGTCTGTCAGATGGTCAGCCGGTCAGATGTGTGTCTGTCAGATGGTCAGCCGGTCAGATGTGTGTCTGTCAGATGGTCAGCCGGTCAGATGTGTGTCTGTCAGATGGTCAGATGTGTGTCTGTCAGATGGTCAGCCGGTCAGATGTGTGTCTGTCAGATGGTCAGCCGGTCAGATGTGTGTCTGCCAGATGGTCAGCCGGTCAGATGTGTGTCTGTCAGATGGTCAGATGTGTGTCTGTCAGATGGTCAGATGTGTGTCTGTCAGATGGTCAGCCGGTCAGATGTGTGTCTGTCAGATGGTCAGCCGGTCAGATGTGTGTCTGTCAGATGGTCAGCCGGTCAGATGTGTGTCTGTCAGAGGGTCAGCCGGTCAGATGTGTGTCTGCCAGATGGTCAGCCGGTCAGATGTGTGTCTGTCAGATGGTCAGCCGGTCAGATGTGTGTCTGTCAGATGGTCAGCCGATCAGATGTGTGTCTGTCAGATGGTCAGCCGGTCAGATGTGTGTCTGTCAGATGGTCAGCCGGTCAGATGTGTGTCTGTCAGATGGTCAGCCGGTCAGATGTGTGTCTGTCAGATGGTCAGCCGATCAGATGTGTGTCTGTCAGATGGTCAGATGTGTGTCTGTCAGATGGTCAGATGTGTGTCTGTCAGATGGTCAGATGTGTGTCTGTCAGATGGTCAGCCGGTCAGATGTGTGTCTGTCAGATGGTCAGCCGGTCAGATGTGTGTCTGTCAGAGGGTCAGCCGGTCAGATGTGTGTCTGCCAGATGGTCAGCCGGTCAGATGTGTGTCTGTCAGATGGTCAGCCGGTCAGATGTGTGTCTGTCAGATGGTCAGCCGGTCAGATGTGTGTCTGTCAGATGGTCAGCCGGTCAGATGTGTGTCTGTCAGATGGTCAGCCGATCAGATGTGTGTCTGTCAGATGGTCAGATGTGTGTCTGTCAGATGGTCAGATGTGTGTCTGTCAGATGGTCAGATGTGTGTCTGTCAGATGGTCAGATGTGTGTCTGTCAGATGGTCAGATGTGTGTCTGTCAGATGGTCAGCCGGTCAGATGTGTGTCTGTGATATGGTCAGCCGGTCAGATGTGTGTCTGTCAGATGGTCAGCCGGTCAGATGTGTGTCTGTCAGATGGTCAGCCGGTCAGATGTGTGTCTGTCAGAGGGTCAGCCGGTCAGATGTGTGTCTGTCAGAGGGTCAGCCGGTCAGATGTGTGTCTGTCAGAGGGTCAGCCGGTCAGATGTGTGTCTGTCAGAGGGTCAGATGTGTCTGTCAGATGGTCAGCCGGTCAGATGTGTGTCTGTCAGATGGTCAGTCGGTCAGATGTGTGTCTGTCAGATGGTCAGCCGGTCAGATGTGTGTCTGTCAGATGGTCAGCCGGTCAGATGTGTGTCTGTCAGAGGGTCAGCCGGTCAGATGTGTGTCTGTCAGAGGGTCAGCCGGTCAGATGTGTGTCTGTCAGAGGGTCAGCCGGTCAGATGTGTGTCTGTCAGATGGTCAGCCGGTCAGATGTGTGTCTGTCAGAGGGTCAGCCGGTCAGATGTGTGTCTGTCAGAGGGTCAGCCGGTCAGATGTGTGTCTGTCAGAGGGTCAGATGTGTCTGTCAGATGGTCAGCCGGTCAGATGTGTGTCTGTCAGATGGTCAGCCGGTCAGATGTGTGTCTGTCAGATGGTCAGCCGGTCAGATGTGTGTCTGTCAGAGGGTCAGCCGGTCAGATGTGTGTCTGTCAGAGGGTCAGATGTGTCTGTCAGATGGTCAGCCGGTCAGATGTGTGTCTGTCAGATGGTCAGCCGGTCAGATGTGTGTCTGTCAGATGGTCAGCCGGTCAGATGTGTGTCTGTCAGATGGTCAGCCGGTCAGATGTGTGTCTGTCAGATGGTCAGCCGATCAGATGTGTGTCTGTCAGATGGTCAGATGTGTGTCTGTCAGATGGTCAGATGTGTGTCTGTCAGATGGTCAGATGTGTGTCTGTCAGATGGTCAGCCGGTCAGATATGTGTCTGTCAGATGGTCAGATGTGTGTCTGTCAGATGGTCAGATGTGTGTCTGTCAGATGGTCAGATGTGTGTCTGTCAGATGGTCAGATGTGTGTCTGTGATATGGTCAGCCGGTCAGATGTGTGTCTGTCAGATGGTCAGCCGGTCAGATGTGTGTCTGTCAGAGGGTCAGCCGGTCAGATGTGTGTCTGTCAGAGGGTCAGCCGGTCAGATGTGTGTCTGTCAGAGGGTCAGATGTGTCTGTCAGATGGTCAGCCGGTCAGATGTGTGTCTGTCAGATGGTCAGCCGGTCAGATGTGTGTCTGTCAGATGGTCAGCCGGTCAGATGTGTATCTGTCAGATGGTCAGCCGGTCAGATGTGTGTCTGTCAGAGGGTCAGATGTGTCTGTCAGATGGTCAGATGTGTCTGTCAGATGGTCAGCCGGTCAGATGTGTGTCTGTCAGATGGTCAGCCGGTCAGATGTGTGTCTGTCAGAGGGTCAGATGTGTCTGTCAGATGGTCAGATGTGTGTCTGTCAGATGGTCAGCCGGTCAGATGTGTGTCTGTCAGATGGTCAGCCGGTCAGAT
>CM042255.1:52755995-52765995 GCA_023566225.1 Romanogobio albipinnatus | reverse complement strand
ACACACACGCTCGCTCACTCACACAAACACACACACACACACACACACACACTCTCTCACACTCTCTCACACACACACACACACACGCTCACTCACACACACACACACAGAGAGAGAGAGACTGTAAGTGTGTGTGTGTGTGTGTGCAGGAGCTGTTCAAGCGGGTGGTGCCGTATCACTGTTTGGGAAGCATCTGGTCTCAGAGAGATAAGAAAGGAAAGGAACATCTAGCGCCGACCATCAGGGCCACGGTCAGCCAGTTCAACCGTGTCACCAACTGCGTCATCTCCACCTGTCTGAGCGGCCGCACGCTCAAGGCCGGCCAGAGGGCGCGGATCCTGGAGCACTGGATACAAGTGGCCCGAGTCAGTCTGATCACATGACACGCCACTGTCCGACTGCTGTTGACTGCTGATTTTAAGATGAGTTTCTGTGCTCAGGAATGCCGGATCTTGAAGAACTTCTCGTCTCTGCGAGCCATTCTGTCTGCGCTGCAGTGCAACCCAGTTCACCGGCTCAAGAAGACATGGGACGAGGTGTCCCGGGAAAACATCCGCATCTTCCAGGAGCTGTCGGAGATCTTCTCTGATGAAAACAACCACTCGCTGAGCAGGGAGCTGCTGATAAAGGTACGACACCTGTGTGTGTGTGTGTGTGTGTGTGTGTGTGTGTGTGTGTGTGTGTGTGTGTGTGTGTGTGTGTATACTCGCTGCCTTCCCTGACAGATCTCCTTTAGGTATTTCAAACCTCTTGGTCACATGATCCTGGTGCGTTTCTCTCATGCTCTGCTCGTGTCTTTGGCAGGAGGGAACATCCAAATTTGCCACTCTGGAGATCAACCCTAAACGAGCCCAGAAAAGGCAGCAGCCGCAGAGAGATCTGGTGAGAGATTCAGAAAACATCTATCCAATAATATTCTAGTAATCTATATACACCAACCAGGCATAACATTATTAACACTGATGATCTCTGTTAGTGGGTGGGGTATATTAGGCAGCAAGTGAACATGTTGTCCTCAGAGTTGATGTGTTAGAAGCAGGAGAAATGGGCAAGCGTGAGGATTTGAGCGAGTTTGACAAGGGCCAGATTGTGACGGCTAGACGACTGGGTCAGAGCATCTCCAGAACTGCAGCTCTTGTGGGGTGTTCCCGGTCTGCAGTGGTTACCTGGGGAACACATGGCACCAGGTGCACTATGGGAAGAAGGCGTGGCTTACCTGGGGAACACATGGCACCAGGTGCACTATGGGAAGAAGGCGTGGCGGCGGAGGCAGTGATGCTTTGGGCAATGTTCTGCTGGGAAACCTTGGGTCCTCCATCATGTGGATGTGACTTTGACACGTCCCACCTACCTAAGCATTGCTGAGCCCATGCCTCGACGGGTCAGTAAAAGGGGGACCAACACAATATTAGGTCATAATGTTATGCCTGATCGGTGTAAAATATATTAGTGGCCTCCTGTCTGTCGTCAGATGTGCTGAATGATTGTTTCCTTCAGACTGTAATGCAGGGGACGATTCCTTACCTGGGAACTTTCCTCACGGATCTGGTCATGATGGACACCGCCATGAAAGACTATCTGGATGTGAGTCCCTCTCTTTCAGACAGTAGTTTATTGATCCAGACCTCGGCCACTGCTGCAGACGAGATGCTAATAACCGATTGTTTCTGTGCTCTCAGGGAGGCCTGATCAACTTCGAGAAGAGAAGGAAGGTAGATCAGAACCGAGCGAACCCTTCCTGATGATGATGGTGACACTCTAATCTCTTCACAATGCTGTGTTGTTGATGGCTCTGTCTCCCTCTGTAGGAGTTTGAGGTCATAGCGCAGATTAAGTTGTTACAGTTGGCGTGTAACAATTATAATTTCCGGCGTGTGTCTGGGTTCAGCACGTGGCTCTCCAGTGTGGAGAAGCTCTCTGAGGCGGAGAGGTAAGACGCCGGCATCCGTTCAGATGTGCAGAAACACACACACACACACACACACACACACTCCTGAGTTCTGTTCTCCGTGTCCTGCAGCTACAGTCAGTCGTGTGAGATCGAGCCGCTCTCCGAATCGGCCTCCAACACGCTGAGAGCCAAGAAGAGCTCCGGCATCATGAAGAGATGGAGCGAGTGAGTGCGGCGCTTTACTTAGACGGCTCTTCCCAACAGTACACTTACATTTATAATATCCGAAGCACTGAAGGTATACATTACATGTTCAGTTCTTGGGTTCCCTGTGCACAGCTTAGATAAAGTAACATTACATGTATCCTCCACGGAGAAGGCAATCCCACAATGCATTGCTCACTGAGAAGTATTCCCTCCATATCCTCAATCCAGCTCGGAGGTGTGTTTATTCTGTTTCTCCTCTTGAAGCCGGCAGCCGGTGGGTTCGGGCGAGGCCGGCTGCAGCAGTTCTGGCAGCTCCCACTCGAAGTCCTTTGATCAGCTGCGCTTCCCGCCGTGTCTGAGCGGCTCGGTGGGCGACGGCGGAGACTCCCTCAGCGTGACGTCCGCGGGATCAAGCAGCTCTGACGTGGAGGAGGTCAACATCAGCTTCATCTCTGATTCACCAGACGCTCTGGAGAGGAAGGTGAGGAGATCTTCTGACTGACGCTGGTCCTCGTCTGGTTTATCTTACAGCGTCTCTCCAGAGGACAGCTTCTGTATCTAGACTTTACAGATCTGTGGCGTAATGTCCCCGTTTACTCGCATGTCAATCATGAGGGTTTTAAGCTTCGAGGGGTTTTTGACTTTGATGAAAAGAGAGCTCAGAGGAGAATGCTATTGGTAGGTGTAACCAGGGCCGATGATATCGATGGGCGTTTCACACCTGACTCCTTTGGAGGGTTTGTTTCGGGAACATGCCACATTTTCAAACTTAGTTTCTACCTTAGTTCAGTTTCTGCCTTAGCTCAGTTTCTGCCTTAGTTTCTACCTTAGTTCAGTTTCTACCTTAGTTCAGTTTCTGCCTTCGTTCAGTTCTGCCTTAGTTTCTACCTTAGTTCAGTTTCTGCCTTAGTTCAGTTCTGCCTTAGTTTCTGCCTTAGTTCAGTTTCTACCTTAGTTCAGTTCTGCCTTAGTTTCTAACTTAGTTCAGTTTCTACCTTAGTTCAGTTTCTGCCTTAGTTTCTAACTTAGTTCAGTTTCTACCTTAGTTCAGTTCTGCCTTAGTTTCTAACTTAGTTCAGTTTCTACCTTAGTTCAGTTTCTGCCTTAGTTTCTAACTTAGTTCAGTTTCTACCTTAGTTTAGTTCTGCCTTAGTTTCTAACTTAGTTCAGTTTCTACCTTAGTTCAGTTCTGCCTTAGTTTCTAACTTAGTTCAGTTTCTACCTTAGTTCAGTTTCTGCCTTAGTTTCTAACTTAGTTCAGTTTCTACCTTAGTTTAGTTCTGCCTTAGTTTCTAACTTAGTTCCGTTTCTGCCTTAGTTCAGTTTCTGCCTTAGTTTCTAACTTAGTTCAGTTTCTACCTTAGTTTAGTTCTGCCTTAGTTTCTAACTTAGTTCAGTTTCTACCTTAGTTCAGTTTCTGCCTTAGTTTCTAACTTAGTTCAGTTTCTACCTTAGTTTAGTTCTGCCTTAGTTTCTAACTTAGTTCAGTTTCTACCTTAGTTCAGTTTCTGCCTTAGTTTCTAACTTAGTTCAGTTTCTACCTTAGTTCAGTTCTGCCTTAGTTTCTAACTTAGTTCCGTTTCTGCCTTCGTTCAGTTCTGCCTTAGTTTCTAACTTAGTTCAGTTTCTACCTTAGTTCAGTTTCTGCCTTAGTTTCTAACTTAGTTCAGTTTCTACCTTAGTTCAGTTTCTGCCTTAGTTTCTAACTTAGTTCAGTTTCTACCTTAGTTTAGTTCTGCCTTAGTTTCTAACTTAGTTCAGTTTCTACCTTAGTTCAGTTTCTGCCTTAGTTTCTAACTTAGTTCAGTTTCTACCTTAGTTCAGTTCTGCCTTAGTTTCTAACTTAGTTCCGTTTCTGCCTTCGTTCAGTTCTGCCTTAGTTTCTAACTTAGTTCCGTTTCTGCCTTCGTTCAGTTCTGCCTTAGTTTCTAACTTAGTTCAGTTTCTACCTTAGTTCAGTTTCTGCCTTCGTTCAGTTCTGCCTTAGTTTCTACCTACATTTAGTCATTTAGCAGACGTCGTTTAGTCGTTTCTACCTTAGTTTCTGCCTTAGTCCCAGTTTGTTTAGGCATATATGAACATGGCGGTTGCGTTGGAGCGATTCTTCTGTGTTAAGAATGCAATGTAACCTGTATCTGTAACGAGTTGCATAAAAACAAAGACTTTATATATAGAAAGACGGTTCACTCCTATTTCTTATGAATGGGCGAAACTGCAACACGCAATATGGCGTAATAGTCCCACCTTGTAAAGTAAAAGAGCCAATCCCTGATGGGTAAAGTCATTACGTCACTGCAGCTGCCATTAGACGCTCCGGTTCCCAGACTCGTGTTTAGGACCGCACATGCGCTTTGGCTCGTCTAGCCTGAAAAATGTTGTTGCTGATTTGAAATATTTATTTAATTGTGAATTCGGCAAGCAGAGTCCAGGATTCCCCTATTCAGATAGATAGGACTTGGTCTTGTATGCCTGAAACAGCTGCCCGGAGGCGGCACAAATATGGCCGCCGAGTGAACGCACGTTCCTTGAAAGGGACTTTGGTTGCATAAAAAGCAGCAGTGCATCACAGTTGAAGTCCAAAGAGCGCCTAACCAAGCAAGAATCCTGTCCCTACAAAGCCTTGACCCCCACTCTCATTAATCAGATGTGTGTATAAAGCCACAGTAAGCCAGCGGAGCTATCATGACACTGAGCATCTCACCAGTGAGAGGAGTTTTACTCATAGACGCATTTGAAGCGATGCCTTGTGTAAGCGAACCCAACCAGCAAGAAAATGCAACTTTGTAACAATTGAAGTCCCTGTCTCTGCTGTCTCTGTTAGTGACTGTAGCTTTACTTCCTTCCTGTAGACCTCCACGCCCTTCGTAAAACATTCCAATTCTACCTTAGGGAAGTGCGGCCCTACAGGAGACCTGATACCCACGGTACTCTCTCTCTCTCTCATCTCATTCCGTCTCTCCGCCCGTCCAGTCATTTCATCTATTCTGGCCAAGCTCATCACTCATCATCACTGGTGTTCACTGTGTCAGCGCTTCTGTGTGTGTGTGTGTGTTTGTGATGGTTAACTGGTTGCAGATCACTCTAGTTGTTTGGATTGTTTCTGGAGTGCATCAGGGCTCCCAACTAAAGACATGACTAAACCAAATTTAGTTCTCAAATTACTCGATATACACATTCTAAAGGTGCGTAAGAAGCTGTTTGACTTGAGCCGCGTTTCCACCGAAATTACCTGGAACAGTTTTCCCAGGAACTTTTTCTCCCCAGACCTGTTGCTGTCTGCGTTTCCATCACTGTCTAAAGTACAGGCTGTTTCTTGATTCGAAGAACGCAAAGAACAGACTTCTCGTGGATTTACTTGCGTTCTTGGAATTTAACTCCGATGGTTGATGATGACACAGAGCAAAAATAGCCCAGTGACGTAGGACTGCACGCGACTTTCCTGTTCCCGCTGGATTTCGTCCTCTGCATATAAGCTTAATAAAGCCTGAACCTCATCGTCGGTCCATCGGTCGTATTTTTTAAACTCCATTGTTGATTTGAATAGTGTGGAGTCAACCAATCAAAATGCTGTGTGAACTCAACCAATAGGCTTGCTGCGATAGTCTGTGTTGTCGGTGTTACCGGTGTTCAGACACACCGGTTACATCACTTGCCCTCCGTGGCACCACCGTCGTTTTCATTTTTATAGTAATAAAATAATTTAGTTCAGTTAGAGAACAGACGCTACAATTAAAAACAGAACATGTCTGCTTAATACAGTGTGAGCCGAAAGAGTCACGAGAGCAAAGAGCTGACAGAGATGATCGCGGAAGATTTGTTTTCAAAGCGAAATGCGTCTATTTAAGGGAGTTTGTCATTGTACTGTTTTGTTGTTGTGTTTTTCCTTAAGAATAATAGGCTAATGAACCCACAATTCAAGCAACTCGCCCCCGAATTGGCGCCAATTCTAAACCGAAAGTAAAATGAGCACAGGTCATTCATTCCGGTGTGTGTCCAGTCTGCTAGTTTTCAGTTCATGCCTATGGAAGCTTAACTTTCATAGGAATTCATTGAGAACACTTGCTTTGCTCCGCACCGCTCCGTTATGAATGCCAGAGCGGCTGTGTGTATTTTACTTTCAGTTTAAAATTAGCGATTTGAAAAGCCCCCGGTGTTGTCACACGCCGATTAACTGGTGGGAAATTTTCCGCACCGTCAACCAATCAGCATGTTCCCACCCTTTAAAGTTCCTGATCTTTGAGAAAGTAGGGACTTTCTGAGGGGGGAACTTCATTTTGACCCTGGTCCCTAAAGTCAAACACACCCCAAAGTCCCTCGTTCCTGGGGAAAGTTCCTGCGGTGGAGACGCGGCTTTAGTCATCGGAAAGAACCGTCTCATAAGAGGTGTTTGTTCTTGATTCAGCGCCATGTTTGTTATTGCATGCAGAGAACACAGCAAAACAGAAATCTGACCAGACCCCTCTGTTACCAGTTCTAACAAGATTTGAAATGATTGTTGTGCAATCATTTTAATCACAAGTCAGTCGGGACTCCTGGTGTGTGTGTGTGTGTGTGTGTCACCACATGACGGTTAACTGTCACTGAGACTGTGGATTTTATCTGGTCTGGAATCATCAGTTGCTCTGTCAATGCTTAGATCAGAACTCAATCTCTGTCTGTCTGTCCTCCAGTTCTGGGAGTCCACGTCTCTCTCGTCTCTGGACGCGTCTGGTCTCGGCTCAGGTTCTGGCTCCAGTAGTGCCTCCTCGTCTTCGGTGTCGTCCACACCGGTCACGGCGTCCCGCTCACACAAACGCTCCGTCTCTGGCGTGTCCAGTTACTCGTCTCTCTCTCTGCCGCTTTACAACCAACAGGTGGACGACTGCTGCATCATCAGAGTCAGCATGGACGTGGACAACGGAAACATGTACAAGAGCATACTGGTGAGAACGGCTTTACATTGGACATCGAGTCCCAAATATACGAGGAAACTAAACTTAGAGGAACTACATTAATACAGTTTGTGAACCCTTTAGTTGTAGATTTTGGTCTGATCAGATCTTCATCTTGTCGTATAACGATATACATAATGCACAGATCTTTCGTTTCATTTATTGACCAGTTACCCAGAAATTCATATCTTTATTGGACAAAGTTTATGAACCTCTATCACCTGATTTCACCTGAGGACTATTAGAGTCACTGATGTTTCATTGATCTCTCTAAACGTCTTCAAGCTGATGTGCTCAAAGCGGTCAGCAAGGATACTCAATTTGGGATCATTTTGATGAATAAATGAGTGAAACTATACGATGGTTTTGCGTTACGAGTTTAATCAGATTCTCTATCTAGTTACAGGACTTGGATGAGGATCTGATCCTATTTATGCAGATATTCAGGAAAGTCTCAAGGGTTCACAAACATTATTTTGGAGCCACTGGCTTTGATAATTTCACTCCGAGGTAGCCCGTTTATCCTTGCTAAAAGGGAAGTCGTATTTCTGTTCTTGTGAAATGCTAGCAGTAAAACCAGAGCAACAAAAAGTGTGAAGTGAGGAATGTCTTCCCAACTACTCACATTGACGTAGAGTCTTGGAGGCGCTCAAATGTTTTGTTTCCTCGCCACACATGGATCAGGATGTGTTCGTTTGTTTCAGGTCACCAGTCAGGATAAGACTCCTGCAGTCGTGAGGAAAGCCATGGTTAAACACAACCTGGACCGCGAGCGAGCCGAGGATTATGAACTGGTTCAGAAACTCAGTGAGGAAAAGGGTCAGTCGTCATACAATTACGATTTTTGCCTCGTCGTCTTGCTGATCAGGTACATTTAGTCTGTGTTTGGTTGAACGTGACCTGATGTTATTCTGTTTCCACGCAGAGCTGAAGATTCCCGACAACGCCAATGTTTTTTACGCCATGAACTCCACGGCCAACTATGACTTTGTCTTGAAGAAGAGAGGTTTCCCCAGAGCAGGCCGAACCAAACACGTGGCCAGCTCCACGCTGCCCCGAATGAAACAGAAAGGTCTTAAAATCGCCAAGGGGATCTTCTGAAGACTCTTGTTGTGTGATTTTAGCAGAACTGCTCGCCACCGCCTGGACTTCGCAAAGGCGCCATGAGGGGTTTGGCAGGGCCAAACTCTCTTCCCGATGTTTACAGTCATTCCCAAATCTCCCAACGTTTGTCTGTGATGTCACGGAAGTGCTCGCCCCTTGTCGTAGGACTGAACCACGCAGGAGCATTACAGCAGTGTGTCGGTGAACTAATGCCACTGTTCTCATGATGCTGATCACATGACAGGAAGAGATCATCAGAATGTTAACGCATCACGTCTTTCCTCCTTTCTACCGCAGTGGTGCTTGGGCCGATGAAACGCCTCATGCTTTGATTTCTCACTGATGTTAATCGTTGGTTGAACAGAATTTGTGTTTTGGCGAACGTCTCCATCTTGGCTCCAGTGTCTTCTGTCCTATTGGCGGTACTCGTTCACATAAAGTCACACTTCAGACCCGTCCCACATGCCATTATCAATCGGTCGCCACCCATCGCCTATTCCTGTTGAACGTGAATGGCTTCCGGTTGCCTGGGATTTCTGTCCCCGACCGTAGCGTTTGAAATAAAGATGAGGATTTGAGGTCCAGAGACATTGGCTGCGGTCATGATGAACCTGCACTGAGAAGAGAGAACAATGACAGATGTGAAACTGCACACTAAAAGATAAATGAACATGAATTGTAATGAGAGTATGTTGTGTTTTACCTGTAGTTCAGTGATGGTTCTTGACTGGATACACAAAGCTGGGCGACACGGACCTGCCATATTTCCAGATCCTTTATACGTGACTGTGCGAGTGTGTGTGTGTGTGTGTGTGTGTGTGTGTGTGTGCGTGCATGTGCTTGCTATATGTTTTAATGTCTTTGTATGCGTGTTCATGTCTTGTGTTTTATGACGACAAAACCAAAAGGGCCAAAGATCTCTGCGCTTTTCAGAAGCGTCTCAGTCCAGTGAGGTCAGCACTGCCTGTTCAGGAAAACCAACCGCTTGCCAAGATCTCTCGGATCGGATCGGAATACCACAGATAATCTGGTGCCATTTCTTTTTCACGGTAAAAGGAAATATTTAAGAAAAACAAAAAAAGAAAGACTCACACACTCTGGTTTTGTATGTTCTTTTTTGTAATTTTTGTACAATATGAATTGTCCTTTGTACTTTTGCCTTTCATTTGGTTTGTGTGCGTGCATATGTGTATTTATTGATTTGTAAATACTTTTTGTAGCATTGTACATTTAGTTTCTTCTCCCATGTAATTATAAATTAATATGTAAATATTAATATATCTATGCGAAGTTTATACCACTGCAAAATAAGGGATTGTGTTTCTTTCGGCTTCTGTTCGTCGTCTTTTTTTCATGGTTTAAATTTGATATTGTTTTTTCTTTATGATGCACTGTTTCTAATATTGGAGAAAACGACTAATAAACACATGCAGTGCGATTCGATCATGACCTTCCTCTGTTTTGCTCAGCTGCTGTATATGATGAAGAAAAACTGCTCTGTGGTCAGCAGGTGGCGTTATGGCGTCAGACATGCTTGGGGAAAAGGTCTAAAGAAATGCCAGATGACCTGAGATACAAGTGACCATGTTAGTTAAGCTGCTAAAATCACTACGAATGTACCGTCAAATCAGGTCTGGTCTTCTGAAGCCACACACGGGAAAAAAGGAAATAATTATTTGATAATTTCCCTTCTGAAATGAAAAATAGCATTGAAAATGTGCGCACTTGGACGACAATTCCGACCTTCATCAGAGGGAATATAGATATGAGCTCTAAACTAGGGTGACCATATTTTGATTACCGAAAACCAGGACACTCGGTCCGGCAAAGAGATACTCCTCAAAGTTTACTCAAAGACTCCCTTATT
>CM042255.1:52720995-52750995 GCA_023566225.1 Romanogobio albipinnatus | reverse complement strand
TATGACGTGTGTGGCGTGTTTGCCATGTATGGCGTGTTTGCCATGTATGACGTGTGTGGCGTGTTTGCCATGTATGACGTGTGTGGCGTGTTTGCCATGTATGACGTGTGTGGCGTGTTTGCCATGTATGACGTGTGTGGCGTGTTTGCCATGTATGGCATGTTTGCCATGTATGGCGTGTGTGGCGTGTTTGCCATGTATGGCGTGTTTGCCATGTATGGCGTGTGTGGCGTGTTTGCCGTGTGTGGCGTTTTGCCATGTATGACGTGTGTGGCCTGTTTGCCGTGTGTGGCGTGTTTGCCGTTTTTGGTGTGTGTGGCGTGTTTGGGCTCTGCTGAATGTTGGAGCCGTGTTTGGTGTATTTGGCGTGTTTGGTGTGTTTGGGCTCTGCTGAATGTTGAAGTGGCGTGTGTCCCGTGTTTGGTGTGTTTGGGCTCTGCTGAATGTTGGAGCCGTGTTTGGTGTGTGTGGTGTGTTTGGGCTCTGCTGAATGTTGAAGTGGCGTGTGTCCCGTGTTTGGTGTGTGTGGCGTGTTTGGGCTCTGCTGAATGTTGAAGTGGCGTGTGTCCCGTGTTTGGTGTGTGTGGCGTGTTTGGGCTCTGCTGAATGTTGGAGTGGCGTGTGTCCCGTGTTTGGTGTGTGTGGTATGTTTGGGCTCTGCTGAATGTTGAAGTGGCGTGTGTCCCGTGTTTGGTGTGTGTGGCGTGTTTGGGCTCTGCTGAATGTTGGAGTGGCGTGTGTCCCGTGTTTGGTGTGTTTGGGCTCTGCTGAATGTTGGAGCCGTGTTTGGTGTGTGTGGTGTGTTTGGTGTGTTTGGGCTCTGCTGAATGTTGAAGTGGCGTGTGTCCCGTGTTTGGTGTGTTTGGCGTGTTTGGGCTCTGCTGAATGTTGAAGTGGCGTGTGTCCCGTGTTTGGTGTGTGTGGCGTGTTTGGGCTCTGCTGAATGTTGGAGCCGTGTTTGGTGTGTGTGGTGTGTTTGGGCTCTGCTGAATGTTGAAGTGGCGTGTGTCCCGTGTTTGGTGTGTGTGGCGTGTTTGGGCTCTGCTGAATGTTGGAGTGGCGTGTGTCCCGTGTTTGGTGTGTTTGGGCTCTGCTGAATGTTGGAGCCGTGTTTGGTGTGTGTGGTGTGTTTGGTGTGTTTGGGCTCTGCTGAATGTTGAAGTGGCGTCTGTCCCGTGTTTGGTGTGTTTGGCGTGTTTGGGCTCTGCTGAATGTTGAAGTGGCGTGTGTCCCGTGTTTGGTGTGTGTGGCGTGTTTGGGCTCTGCTGAATGTTGAAGTGGCGTGTGTCCCGTGTTTGGTGTGTTTGGCCTCTGCTGAATGTTGGAGCCGTGTTTGGTGTGTGTGGTGTGTTTGTGCTCTGCTGAATGTTGAAGTGGCGTGTGTCCCGTGTTTGGTGTGTGTGGCGTGTTTGGGCTCTGCTGAATGTTGGAGCCGTGTTTGGTGTGTGTGGTGTGTTTGGGCTCTGCTGAATGTTGAAGTGGCGTGTGTCCCGTGTTTGGTGTGTTTGGCGTGTTTGGGCTCTGCTGAATGTTGAAGTGGCGTGTGTCCCGTGTTTGGTGTGTGTGGCGTGTTTGGGCTCTGCTGAATGTTGAAGTGGCGTGTGTCCCGTGTTTGGTGTGTGTGGCGTGTTTGGGCTCTGCTGAATGTTGAAGTGGCGTGTGTCCCGTGTTTGGTGTGTGTGGCGTGTTTGGGCTCTGCTGAATGTTGAAGTGGCATGTGTCCCGTGTTTGGTGTGTGTGGCGTGTTTGGGCTCTGCTGAATGTTGGAGCCGTGTTTGGTGTGTGTGGTGTGTTTGGGCTCTGCTGAATGTTGGAGCCGTGTTTGGTGTGTGTGGTGTGTTTGGGCTCTGCTGAATGTTGAAGTGGCGTGTGTCCCGTGTTTGGTGTGTGTGGTGTGCTTGGGCTCTGCTGAATGTTGAAGTGGCGTGTGTCCCGTGTTTGGTGTGTGTGGCGTGTTTGGGCTCTGCTGAATGTTGGAGCCGTGTTTGGTGTGTGTGGCGTGTTTGGGCTCTGCTGAATGTTGGAGCCGTGTTTGGTGTGTGTGGTGTGTTTGGGCTCTGCTGAATGTTGAAGTGGCGTGTGTCCCGTGTTTGGTGTGTTTGGCGTGTTTGGGCTCTGCTGAATGTTGAAGTGGCGTGTGTCCCGTGTTTGGTGTGTTTGGCGTGTTTGGGCTCTGCTGAATGTTGAAGTGGCGTGTGTCCCGTGTTTGGTGTGTGTGGCGTGTTTGGGCTCTGCTGAATGTTGAAGTGGCGTGTGTCCCGTGTTTGGTGTGTGTGGCGTGTTTGGGCTCTGCTGAATGTTGAAGTGGCGTGTGTCCCGTGTTTGGTGTGTGTGGCGTGTTTGGGCTCTGCTGAATGTTGGAGCCGTGTTTGGTGTGTGTGGTGTGTTTGGGCTCTGCTGAATGTTGAAGTGGCGTGTGTCCCGTGTTTGGTGTGTGTGGTGTGCTTGGGCTCTGCTGAATGTTGAAGTGGCGTGTGTCCCGTGTTTGGTGTGTGTGGCGTGTTTGGGCTCTGCTGAATGTTGGAGCCGTGTTTGGTGTGTGTGGTGTGTTTGGGCTCTGCTGAATGTTGAAGTGGCGTGTGTCCCGTGTTTGGTGTGTTTGGCGTGTTTGGGCTCTGCTGAATGTTGAAGTGGCGTGTGTCCCGTGTTTGGTGTGTGTGGCGTGTTTGGGCTCTGCTGAATGTTGAAGTGGCGTGTGTCCCGTGTTTGGTGTGTTTGGCGTGTTTGGGCTCTGCTGAATGTTGAAGTGGTGTGTGTCCCGTGTTTGGTGTGTTTGGCGTGTTTGGGCTCTGCTGAATGTTGAAGTGGCGTGTGTCCCGTGTTTGGTGTGTGTGGCGTGTTTGGGCTCTGCTGAATGTTGAAGTGGCGTGTGTCCCGTGTTTGGTGTGTTTGGCGTGTTTGGGCTCTGCTGAATGTTGAAGTGGCGTGTGTCCCGTGTTTGGTGTGTGTGGCGTGTTTGGGCTCTGCTGAATGTTGGAGTGGCGTGTGTCCCGTGTTTGGTGTGTTTGGCGTGTTTGGGCTCTGCTGAATGTTGAAGTGGCGTGTGTCCCGTGTTTGGTGTGTGTGGTGGGTTTGGGCTCTGCTGAATGTTGGAGTGGCGTGTGTCCCGTTTTTGGTGTGTGTGGTGTGTTTGGGCTCTGCTGAATGTTGGAATTGCGTGTGTCCCGTGTTTGGTGTGTGTGGCGTGTTTGGGCTCTGCTGAATGTTGAAGTGGCGTGTGTCCCGTGTTTGGTGTGTTTGGCGTGTTTGGGCTCTGCTGAATGTTGAAGTGGCGTGTGTCCCGTGTTTGGTGTGTGTGGCGTGTTTGGGCTCTGCTGAATGTTGGAGTGGCGTGTGTCCCGTGTTTGGTGTGTTTGGCGTGTTTGGGCTCTGCTGAATGTTGAAGTGGCGTGTGTCCCGTGTTTGGCGTGTTTGGGCTCTGCTGAATGTTGAAGTGGCGTGTGTCCCGTGTTTGGTGTGTGTGGTGTGTTTGGGCTCTGCTGAATGTTGAAGTGGCGTGTGTCCCGTTTTTGGTGTGTGTGGCGTGTTTGGGCTCTGCTGAATGTTGAAGTGGCGTGTGTCCCGTGTTTGGTGTGTGTGGCGTGTTTGGGCTCTGCTGAATGTTGAAGTGGCGTGTGTCCCGTGTTTGGTGTGTGTGGCGTGTTTGGGCTCTGCTGAATGTTGGAGCCGTGTTTGGTGTGTGTGGCGTGTTTGGGCTCTGCTGAATGTTGAAGTGGCGTGTGTCCCGTGTTTGGTGTGTGTGGTGTGTTTGGGCTCTGCTGAATGTTGAAGTGGCGTGTGTCCCGTTTTTGGTGTGTGTGGCGTGTTTGGGCTCTGCTGAATGTTGAAGTGGCGTGTGTCCCGTGTTTGGTGTGTGTGGTGTGTTTGGGCTCTGCTGAATGTTGAAGTGGTGTGTGTCCCGTGTTTGGTGTGTGTGGTGTGTTTGGGCTCTGCTGAATGTTGAAGTGGCGTGTGTCCCGTTTTTGGTGTGTGTGGCGTGTTTGGGCTCTGCTGAATGTTGGAGTGGCGTGTGTCCCGTGTTTGGTGTGTGTGGTGGGTTTGGGCTCTGCTGAATGTTGGAGCCGTGTTTGGTGTGTGTGGTGGGTTTTGGCTCTGCTGAATGTTGAAGTGGCGTGTGTCCCGTGTTTGGTGTGTGTGGTGGGTTTGGGCTCTGCTGAATGTTGAAGTGGCGTGTGTCCCGTTTTTGGTGTGTGTGGCGTGTTTGGGCTCTGCTGAATGTTGGAGTGGCGTGTGTCCCGTGTTTGGTGTGTGTGGTGGGTTTGGGCTCTGCTGAATGTTGAAGTGGCGTGTGTCCCGTGTTTGGTGTGTGTGGTGTGCTTGGGCTCTGCTGAATGTTGAAGTGGTGTGTGTCCCGTGTTTGGTGTGTGTGGTGTGTTTGGGCTCTGCTGAATGTTGAAGTGGCGTGTGTCCCGTGTTTGGTGTGTGTGGTGTGTTTGGGCTCTGCTGAATGTTGAAGTGGCGTGTGTCCCGTTTTTGGTGTGTGTGGTGGGTTTGGGCTCTGCTGAATGTTGAAGTGGCGTGTGTCCCGTGTTTGGTGTGTGTGGTGGGTTTGGGCTCTGCTGAATGTTGAAGTGGCGTGTGTCCCGTGTTTGGTGTGTGTGGTGTGCTTGGGCTCTGCTGAATGTTGAAGTGGTGTGTGTCCCGTGTTTGGTGTGTGTGGTGTGCTTGGGCTCTGCTGAATGTTGAAGTGGCGTGTGTCCCGTGTTTGGTGTGTGTGGTGTGTTTGGGCTCTGCTGAATGTTGAAGTGGCGTGTGTCCCGTGTTTGGTGTGTGTGGCGTGTTTGGGCTCTGCTGAATGTTGAAGTGGCGTGTGTCCCGTGTTTGGTGTGTGTGGTGTGTTTGGTGTGTTTGGGCTCTGCTGAATGTTGAAGTGGTGTGTGTCTCGTGTTTGGTGTGTGTGGTGTGTTTGGGCTCTGCTGAATGTAGAAGTGGCGTGTGTCCCGTGTTTGGTGTGTGTGGTGTGCTTGGGCTCTGCTGAATGTTGAAGTGGTGTGTGTCCCGTGTTTGGTGTGTGTGGTGTGCTTGGGCTCTGCTGAATGTTGAAGTGGTGTGTGTCCCGTGTTTGGTGTGTGTGGTGTGCTTGGGCTCTGCTGAATGTTGAAGTGGCGTGTGTCCCGTGTTTGGTGTGTGTGGTGTGTTTGGGCTCTGCTGAATGTTGAAGTGGCGTGTGTCCCGTGTTTGGTGTGTGTGGTGTGTTTGGGCTCTGCTGAATGTTGGAGCCGTGTTGGTGTGTTTGGCGTGTGTGGTGTGCTTGGGCTCTGCTGAATGTTGAAGTGGCGTGTGTCCCGTGTTTGGTGTGTGTGGTGTGTTTGGGCTCTGCTGAATGTTGAAGTGGCGTGTGTCCCGTGTTTGGTGTGTGTGGTGTGTTTGGGCTCTGCTGAATGTTGAAGTGGTGTGTGTCCCGTGTTTGGTGTGTGTGGTGTGTTTGGGCTCTGCTGAATGTTGAAGTGGTGTGTGTCCCGTGTTTGGTGTGTGTGGTGTGTTTGGGCTCTGCTGAATGTTGAAGTGGCGTGTGTCCCGTGTTTGGTGTGTGTGGCGTGTTTGGGCTCTGCTGAATGTTGAAGTGGCGTGTGTCCCGTGTTTGGTGTGTGTGGTGTGCTTGGGCTCTGCTGAATGTTGAAGTGGTGTGTGTCCCGTGTTTGGTGTGTGTGGTGGGTTTGGGCTCTGCTGAATGTTGAAGTGGCGTGTGTCCCGTGTTTGGTGTGTGTGGTGTGCTTGGGCTCTGCTGAATGTTGAAGTGGCGTGTGTCCCGTGTTTGGTGTGTGTGGTGGGTTTGGGCTCTGCTGAATGTTGAAGTGGCGTGTGTCCCGTGTTTGGTGTGTGTGGTGTGCTTGGGCTCTGCTGAATGTTGAAGTGGCGTGTGTCCCGTGTTTGGTGTGTGTGGCGTGTTTGGGCTCTGCTGAATGTTGAAGTGGCGTGTGTCCTGTGTTTGGTGTGTGTGGTGGGTTTGGGCTCTGCTGAATGTTGAAGTGGCGTGTGTCCCGTGTTTGGTGTGTGTGGCGTGTTTGGGCTCTGCTGAATGTTGAAGTGGCGTGTGTCCCGTGTTTGGTGTGTGTGGCGTGTTTGGGCTCTGCTGAATGTTGGAGCCGTGTGTCCCGTGTTTGGTGTGTTTGGCGTGTTTGGTGTGTTTGGGCTCTGCTGAATGTTGAAGTGGCGTGTGTCCCGTGTTTGGTGTGTGTGGTGTGCTTGGGCTCTGCTGAATGTTGAAGTGGTGTGTGTCCCGTGTTTGGTGTGTGTGGTGTGTTTGGGCTCTGCTGAATGTTGAAGTGGCGTGTGTCCCGTGTTTGGTGTGTGTGGTGTGCTTGGGCTCTGCTGAATGTTGAAGTGGTGTGTGTCCCGTGTTTGGTGTGTGTGGTGTGCTTGGGCTCTGCTGAATGTTGAAGTGGTGTGTGTCCCGTGTTTGGTGTGTGTGGTGTGCTTGGGCTCTGCTGAATGTTGAAGTGGCGTGTGTCCCGTGTTTGGTGTGTGTGGTGTGTTTGGGCTCTGCTGAATGTTGAAGTGGCGTGTGTCCCGTGTTTGGTGTGTGTGGTGTGTTTGGGCTCTGCTGAATGTTGGAGCCGTGTTGGTGTGTTTGGCGTGTGTGGTGTGCTTGGGCTCTGCTGAATGTTGAAGTGGCGTGTGTCCCGTGTTTGGTGTGTGTGGTGTGTT
The DNA here is from genome assembly GCA_023566225.1 of Romanogobio albipinnatus. Taxonomy (NCBI): domain Eukaryota; kingdom Metazoa; phylum Chordata; class Actinopteri; order Cypriniformes; family Gobionidae; genus Romanogobio; species Romanogobio albipinnatus. The sequence continues at coordinate 52,744,347 of CM042255.1, read as the reverse complement.
TGGGCTCTGCTGAATGTTGAAGTGGCGTGTGTCCCGTGTTTGGTGTGTGTGGTGTGTTTGGGCTCTGCTGAATGTTGAAGTGGTGTGTGTCCCGTGTTTGGTGTGTGTGGTGTGTTTGGGCTCTGCTGAATGTTGAAGTGGTGTGTGTCCCGTGTTTGGTGTGTGTGGTGTGTTTGGGCTCTGCTGAATGTTGAAGTGGCGTGTGTCCCGTGTTTGGTGTGTGTGGCGTGTTTGGGCTCTGCTGAATGTTGAAGTGGCGTGTGTCCCGTGTTTGGTGTGTGTGGTGTGCTTGGGCTCTGCTGAATGTTGAAGTGGTGTGTGTCCCGTGTTTGGTGTGTGTGGTGGGTTTGGGCTCTGCTGAATGTTGAAGTGGCGTGTGTCCCGTGTTTGGTGTGTGTGGTGTGCTTGGGCTCTGCTGAATGTTGAAGTGGCGTGTGTCCCGTGTTTGGTGTGTGTGGTGGGTTTGGGCTCTGCTGAATGTTGAAGTGGCGTGTGTCCCGTGTTTGGTGTGTGTGGTGTGCTTGGGCTCTGCTGAATGTTGAAGTGGCGTGTGTCCCGTGTTTGGTGTGTGTGGCGTGTTTGGGCTCTGCTGAATGTTGAAGTGGCGTGTGTCCTGTGTTTGGTGTGTGTGGTGGGTTTGGGCTCTGCTGAATGTTGAAGTGGCGTGTGTCCCGTGTTTGGTGTGTGTGGCGTGTTTGGGCTCTGCTGAATGTTGAAGTGGCGTGTGTCCCGTGTTTGGTGTGTGTGGCGTGTTTGGGCTCTGCTGAATGTTGGAGCCGTGTGTCCCGTGTTTGGTGTGTTTGGCGTGTTTGGTGTGTTTGGGCTCTGCTGAATGTTGAAGTGGCGTGTGTCCCGTGTTTGGTGTGTGTGGTGTGCTTGGGCTCTGCTGAATGTTGAAGTGGTGTGTGTCCCGTGTTTGGTGTGTGTGGTGTGTTTGGGCTCTGCTGAATGTTGAAGTGGCGTGTGTCCCGTGTTTGGTGTGTGTGGTGTGTTTGGTGTGTTTGGGCTCTGCTGAATGTTGAAGTGGTGTGTGTCTCGTGTTTGGTGTGTTTGGTGTGTTTGGGCTCTGCTGAATGTTGAAGTGGCGTGTGTCCCGTGTTTGGTGTGTGTGGTGTGTTTGGGCTCTGCTGAATGTTGAAGTGGCGTGTGTCCCGTGTTTGGTGTGTGTGGCGTGTTTGGGCTCTGCTGAATGTTGAAGTGGCGTGTGTCCCGTGTTTGGTGTGTGTGGTGTGTTTGGTGTGTTTGGGCTCTGCTGAATGTTGAAGTGGTGTGTGTCTCGTGTTTGGTGTGTGTGGTGTGCTTGGGCTCTGCTGAATGTTGAAGTGGCGTGTGTCCCGTGTTTGGTGTGTGTGGTGTGTTTGGGCTCTGCTGAATGTTGAAGTGGCGTGTGTCCCGTGTTTGGTGTGTGTGGCGTGTTTGGGCTCTGCTGAATGTTGAAGTGGCGTGTGTCCCGTGTTTGGTGTGTGTGGTGTGTTTGGTGTGTTTGGGCTCTGCTGAATGTTGAAGTGGTGTGTGTCCCGTGTTTGGTGTGTGTGGTGTGCTTGGGCTCTGCTGAATGTTGAAGTGGCGTGTGTCCCGTGTTTGGTGTGTGTGGCGTGTTTGGGCTCTGCTGAATGTTGAAGTGGCGTGTGTCCCGTGTTTGGTGTGTGTGGTGTGTTTGGGCTCTGCTGAATGTTGAAGTGGTGTGTGTCTCGTGTTTGGTGTGTTTGGTGTGTTTGGGCTCTGCTGAATGTAGAAGTGGCGTGTGTCCCGTGTTTGGTGTGTGTGGTGTGCTTGGGCTCTGCTGAATGTTGAAGTGGTGTGTGTCCCGTGTTTGGTGTGTGTGGTGTGCTTGGGCTCTGCTGAATGTTGAAGTGGCGTGTGTCCCGTGTTTGGTGTGTGTGGTGTGTTTGGGCTCTGCTGAATGTTGAAGTGGCGTGTGTCCCGTGTTTGGTGTGTGTGGTGTGTTTGGGCTCTGCTGAATGTTGGAGCCGTGTTGGTGTGTTTGGCGTGTGTGGTGTGCTTGGGCTCTGCTGAATGTTGGAGCCTTGTTTGGTGTGTTTGGTGTGTTTGGCGTGTTTGGGCTCTGCTGAGTGTTGGAGCTGTGTGTGGCGTGTTTAGTGTGTGTCCCGTGTTTGGTGTGTTTGAGCTCTGCTGAATGTTGGAGCCGTGTTTGCCATGTATGGCGTGTGTTGCGTGTTTGCCATGTATGGCGTGTGTGTCGTATTTGCCATGTATGCCGTGTGTGGCGTGTTTGGGCTCTGCTGAATGTTGGAGCCGTGTGTGGCGTGTGTCCCGTGTTTGGTGTGTTTGGCGTGTTTGAGCTCTGCTGAATGTTGGAGCCGTGTGTGGCGTGTGTCCCGTGTTTGGTGTGTTTGGCGTGTTTGAGCTCTGCTGAATGTTGGAGCCGTGTGTGGCGTGTGTCCCGTGTTTGGTGTGTTTGGCGTGTTTGAGCTCTGCTGAATGTTGGAGCCGTGTGTGGCGTGTGTCCCGTGTTTGGTGTGTTTGAGCTCTGCTGAATGTTGGAGCCGTGTTTGCCATGTATGGCGTGTGTTGCGTGTTTGCCATGTATGGCGTGTGTGTCGTGTTTGCCTTGTATGCCGTGTGTGGCGTGTTTGGGCTCTGCTGAATGTTGGAGCCGTGTGTGCCGTGTTTGGTGTGTTTGAGCTCTGCTGAATGTTGGAGCCGTGTGTGGCGTGTGTCCCGTGTTTGGCGTGTTTGAGCTCTGCTGAATGTTGGAGCCGTGTGTGGCGTGTGTCCCGTGTTTGGTGTGTGTGGCGTGTTTGAGCTCTGCTGAATGTTGGACCCGTGTGTCCCGTGTTTGGTGTGTTTGAGCTCTGCTGAATGTTGGAGCCGTGTTTGGTGTGTTTGAGCTCTGCTGAATGTTGGAGCCGTGTGTGGCGTGTGTCCCGTGTTTGGTGTGTTTGGCGTGTTTGAGCTCTGCTGAATGTTGGAGCCGTGTGTGGCGTGTGTCCCGTGTTTGGTGTGTTTGGCGTGTTTGAGCTCTGCTGAATGTTGGAGCCGTGTGTGGCGTGTGTCCCGTGTTTGGTGTGTTTGGCGTGTTTGAGCTCTGCTGAATGTTGGAGCCGTGTGTGCCGTGTGTCCCGTGTTTGGTGTGTTTGAGCTCTGCTGAATGTTGGAGCCGTGTGTCCCGTGTTTGGTGTGTTTGGCGTGTTTGAGCTCTGCTGAATGTTGGAGCCGTGTGTGCCGTGTGTCCCGTGTTTGGTGTGTTTGGGCTCTGCTGAATGTTGGAGCCGTGTGTCCCGTGTTTGGTGTGTTTGGTGTGTTTGAGCTCTGCTGAATGTTGGAGCCGTGTGTGGCGTGTGTCCCGTGTTTGGTGTGTTTGGTGTGTTTGAGCTCTGCTGAATGTTGGAGCCGTGTGTGGCGTGTGTCCCGTGTTTGGTGTGTTTGGCGTGTTTGAGCTCTGCTGAATGTTGGAGCCGTGTGTGGCGTGTGTCCCGTGTTTGGTGTTTGGTGTGTTTGAGCTCTGCTGAATGTTGGAGCCGTGTGTGGCGTGTGTCCTGTGTTTGGTGTGTTTGGTGTGTTTGAGCTCTGCTGAATGTTGGAGCCGTGTGTGGCGTGTGTCCCGTGTTTGGTGTGTTTGAACTCTGCTGAATGTTGGAGCCGTGTGTGTCCCGTGTTTGGTGTGTGTGGTGGGTTTGGGCTCTGCTGAATGTTAGAGCTGTGTTTGGTGTGTTTAGTGTATGTGGTGTGTTTGCCATGTATGGCATGTGTTTGGCGTGTTTGGGCTCTGCTGAATGTTAGAGCCGTGTTTGGTGTGTTTAGTGTATGTGGTGTGTTTGGTGTGTTTAGTGTATGTGGTGTGTTTAGTGTATGTGGTGTGTTTGGCGTGTTTGGTGTGTTTAAGCTCTGCTGAATGTTGGAGCCGTGTGTGGCGTGTGTCCCGTGTTTGCCGTGCTTGCTGTGTTTGGCGTATGTGGCATGTATGGCGTGTGTTTGGCATGTTTGGGCTCTGCTGAATGTTGGAGCTGTGTGTGGCGTGTTTAGTGTGTGTCCCGTGTTTGGTGTGTTTGAGCTCTGCTGAATGTTGGAGCCGTGTGTGGCGTGTTTGCCATGTATGGCGTGTTTGGGCTCTGCTGAATGTTGGAGCTGTGTTTGCCATGTATGGCGTGTGTTGCGTGTTTGCCATGTATGGCGTGTGTGTCGTGTTTGCCATGTATGCCGTGTGTGGCGTTTTTGGGCTCTGCTGAATGTTGGAGCCGTGTGTGGCGTGTGTCCCGTGTTTGGTGTGTTTGGCGTGTTTGAGCTCTGCTGAATGTTGGAGCCGTGTGTCCCATGTTTGGTGTGTTTGAGCTCTGCTGAATGTTGGAGCCGTGTGTCCCGTGTTTGGTGTGTTTGAGCTCTGCTGAATGTTGGAGCCGTGTGTCCCGTGTTTGATGTGTTTGGTGTGTTTGGGCTCTGCTGAATGTTGGAGCCGTGTGTCCCGTGTTTGATGTGTTTGGTGTGTTTGGGCTCTGCTGAATGTTGGAGCCGTGTGTGGCGTGTCCCGTGTTTGGTGTGTTTGGCGTGTTTGAACTCTGCTGAATGTTGGAGCTGTGTGTGGCGTGTGTCCCGTGTTTGGCGTGTGTGGCGTGTTTGAACTCTGCTGAATGTTGGAGCTGTGTGTGGCGTGTGTCCCGTGTTTGGTGTGTTTGGGCTCTGCTGAATGTTGGAGCTGTGTGTCCCATGTTTGGTGTGTTTGAACTCTGCTGAATGTTGGAGCCGTGTGTGGCGTGTCCCGTGTTTGGTGTGTTTGGCGTGTTTGAACTCTGCTGAATGTTGGAGCTGTGTGTGGTGTGTGTCCCGTGTTTGGCGTGTGTGGCGTGTTTGAACTCTGCTGAATGTTGGAGCTGTGTGTGGCGTGTGTCCCGTGTTTGGCGTGTGTGGCGTGTTTGAGCTCTGCTGAATGTTGGAGCTGTGTGTGGCGTGTGTCCCGTGTTTGGCGTGTGTCCCGTGTTTGAGCTCTACTGAATGTTGGAGCTGTGTGTGGCGTGTGTCCTGTGTTTGAGCTCTACTGAATGTTGGAGCCGTGTGTGGCGTGTGTCCCGTGTTTGGCGTGTGTGGCGTGTTTGAGCTCTGCTGAATGTTGGAGCCGTGTGTGGCGTGTGTCCCGTGTTTGGTGTGTTTGGCGTGTGTGGCGTGTTTGAACTCTGCTGAATGTTGGAGCCGTGTGTGGCGTGTTTGCCATGTATGGCGTGTGTGGCGTGTTTTCCATGTATGGCGTGTGTGGCGTGTTTGCCATGTATGGCGTGTGTGGCGTGTTTGCCATGTATGGCGTGTTTGCCATGTGTGGCGTGTTTGAGCTTTGCTGAATGTTGGAGCCGTGTGTGGCGTGTGTCCCGTGTTTGGTGTGTTTGAGCTCTGCTGAATGTTGGTGGCGTGTGTCCGGTGTTTGGTGTTGGAGCCGTGTGTGGCGTGTTTGCCATGTATGGCGTGTTTGCCATGTATGGCGTGTTTGGGCTCTGCTGAATGTTGGAGCCGTGTTTGGTGTGTGTGGGCTCTGCTGAATGTTGGAGTGGTGTGTGTCCCGTGTTTGGCATGTGTGGTGTGTGTGGTGTGTTTGCCATGTATGGCGTGTGTTTGGCGTGTTTGGGCTCTGCTGAATGTTGGAGCCGTGTTTGGTGTGTTTGGCGTATGTGGCGTGTTTGCCATGTATGGCGTGTGTTTGGCGTGTTTGGGCTCTGCTGAATGTTGGAGTGGCGTGTGTCCCGTGTTTGGCGTGTTTGGTGTGTTTGCCGTGCTTGCTGTGTTTGGCGTATGCGGCGTGTTTGCCGTGTTTGGCGTGTGTGGTGTGTTTGGGCTCTGCTGAATGTTGGAGTGGTGTGTGTCCCATGTTTGGCGTGTTTGGCGTGTTTGCCGTGCTTGCTGTGTTTGGCGTATGTGGCGTGTTTGCCATGTATGGCGTGTGTTTGGCGTGTTTGGGCTCTGCTGAATGTTAGAGCCGTGTTTGGTGTGTTTAGTGTGTGGTGTGTTTGGGCTCTGCTGAATGTTGGTGGTGTGTGTCCCGTGTTTGGTGTTGGAGCTGTGTGTGGCGTGTTTGTCATGTATGGCGTGTGTTTGGCGTGTTTGGGCTCTGCTGAATGTTGGTGGTGTGTGTCCCGTGTTTGGTGTTGAAGCTGTGTGTGGCGTGTTTGTCATGTATGGCATGTGGGGCGTGTTTGGGCTCTGCTGAATGTTGGAGTGTTTGGTGTTTGGTGTGTTTGGTGTGTTTAGTGTGTGTGATCTGTCCTCTCTCTTCTGCAGGATGGGCTTCCTCCTCTCCAAGTCCCTGGAGCAGAGCCAGCAGAGGCAGCAGGAGTTCATGTTGCTCAGCGGCCGACTGCAGGTGCGCTCATCAGAACACAGATCATTACGTCTGGCGTGTTGTAAAGGTTGTGAACATGATTCAGGTCAGAGCGTGTGCTCGTCTCCGCTGGCTCCAGTTAGCCGAGAGCCACACGCGCGTTATTGCTCGTTTTGTCTTGCTTGTGTTGATGAATCTCGGCCCGTGAGGCATCATCATCACCGGTGGACAGATTATGAGGAATTCAGTAACACATGGCTGTGTGTGTGCTCACTGATGAAGCGCTCAGCCTCGCTCTGCAGGATTCACACGAGGAGAAGATCTGTCAATCAATACAAAAACACCTCATTAATCTCACAATCTGTGGCGTTTTTTATTTGTTTCTATTGTAATAATTCCACAGTTACTCTCCCGATGAGTGTAGAAACATCTTACAGACAGTGTGTTAGTTTCAGTGAGATGTGTGTGTGTGTGTGTGTGTGTTCTTCAGGTGTGCTGGAGATGAACCGCTCTCAGTGCAGGTATTCGTGAGCCGCGGGCGCGTCCGGACGCTCATTAATACTCGTTATCGCCCGCAATCTAATAACCGTCCCGACCTCCTCCAGCGCTCCCAGGAATGTGGGATCATCTGTTCAAATATTGCTCTTGCTCACTGAACATCATATTTATACGGTTAGGATGAGGAGAAATCATGAGGTTTGTGCTTCAGGAGCACGTCCAGCTCTTCCTGTGACGTCCATTACGCTGTCAGAGGATTGACCGTCCACCGCCTCGGCTCTTTGTGTCTGAAAGTCTAACTAATGGCGTTTTAATTGTCCTGAGGAGGCGAGATGATAAAATTGTGGGTTATGTGAGTGTGTGAATGAGAGACGTGTGACAGCAGCGAATCACACAAGCGCTCTTCATGAGGCCGGTACACACTCTCTGCTCGGTTTGAGCTGGTTTAGAGCGGTTTTGGACACTTCTGAGCGGACCAGGCTAAAGCCCAGCAGGGCGTGTAACGTGTCCTCTTCAGCGTGTGTTGTTTGGGATCTGTCAGACAGACGTGTCCTGGAATCATCAAATGTCAGTGCGTTTGCACTTCATCACCTCCACATCTCAGAGATGAAGTCCGTGAACGTCTCCGTCTCTCAGTTTCGCTCGTGAACACACACTCGCACTGATTAGCACTTGACCAGCTGACAGGTTAGCGATAATTAACGCTCTCGTGTCGAGTGGCGGGACTGGAGCGTTAGCCGTTACTTCAGCTCGTTAGCAAATGTTATTCCTGCTGATTTACGTCACGGCTCAGCGTCGCTGCGAGTGTGAAATCACACAACCTGTAATCTGGCACAGCACGCCTGATTCGCCTTTACCTTCATATTAAAGTGTGTTAGCGACCTCCTGCGCAGATCATGAACAGAACTTCCGCTTACGGGCAGGAAGTGGCTTTGACCTCCAGACAAAGCGTGGAAATGTGAGGAGTTAACAGGCCACATTCACATGCATTTATGCTAATGAGGGCTGCTGAATATTCTAATAAAGCAGTGCTCATTTGCATATTGTCTGTGTCTGATGCTTTGTTTGTCCAGGAAGAGTGAGATGCCGTCACCTCCGTGTTCATGAGGTCACGCGTGTCTCTTCAACGGAACACACACACACACACACACACACACACATCAGCATGACTCACAGGTGTGTGTTTGTGTGTTTTGCAGTTGGAGCGTCAGATACTGATGCAGAATCAGATGCGCGAGCGTCAGATGGCGATGCAGATCGCCTGGTCCAGAGAGTTCCTCAAGTACTTCACTTCTTTCTACGTTCTGACGACGCTGGGTCTCACAGTCGGGTCTGTACACACACACACGCACACACACACATTAGTCCCGTCATCATCTCTCCAGCGCTTCATACGGGGCAGATCGTGTGATGTTCAGAATCAGATATGAGCCGCTCAGATCAGTATCTCTGGACATTGTGTTTTAACCTCCACAGTTTGAGTAGTGATGATTTGACTGGCCCTGTTCATTGTGTGTTTATTTCTGTCTCTTCTGTGCCGTTACAAACTGTTCTTTCCGTCCAGAGATTGAACACGTCACCGCCGGCGGTTTCAAACAAAACATCTGATAAAACCTGTAATCTTTCATATTTCATTTATCATTAATAAAACACAGATGAAATGAGTGGCAGAAGTTTTCCGTTGTGTCTCCAGAGCCGTGAGAAAGCGGAGAGCTGCTCTTCTGGCTCCCGTCGTTCCTCTGAGCTTCATCCTGGCGTATCAGATGGACATGGCGTACGGATCGCTGATGCTCCGCATGAGAGGTAAACACACCTGTTCATCCTCGGGACTCTCAAACAGGAGCGGTTACACCTTTCTCACAGTCCTGATGTGTTTCTGGCTCCACTTGAGCCGGTTTTCCTGCATTATTTCCTCATATCCTCCATTGTTGCGGCTCCTCTCTTCCCAGTCTGTCAGTAACGCTCTGGCTCTATGAAGCCACGCCTTCTGATTGGTCAGCTGGAGCGGTGTGTTGTGATTGGTGTTTGGGAAATGCCCTGCCTCTTACAATAACCACCAGTTTCAACACACGACTAACTCAAGCAGGCCTCGCCCCTTTATTCTGCGTATGAATTATGATAATGAGGAATATTGTGGGATAAAACTCCAGATGGAGGCGTTTGAAGAGCTCAGGAATACTGATGGAGAAGGTCCTGTTTGACATCAGTCCATAGTTAGAAATCCATTTAAATCTAATCCTCATCAACACTTGACATCCTCACTGATTAGACGTCGGAGGATCCTGGAGGAGTGACGTCACTCAGTCATGTGTCCTCCATTATCACTGATTGATTATTGATCGGCTTTAAAGGATTCCTCAAAAATAGGATTGTCATACTTGTAATTAGTAAAACTGCTGTTTGCTAATGATCCCGTGAGGCCTGATCTGTGGGTGTGTGTTGATTGTGATCTGCAGCCGAGGCAGAGAGCATCATGGTCTCTGAGAGCGAGCGGCTGGATCTGCCTCACGGGACGCCCACGTTTGAGAGCATCGAGAAATCCCGCCGAGCCCGAGCTCATCTGCCGTCTCTGCTGGAGAAATGAGCCAGAACCCTGGAAAATCCTGGAGAACCCTGACGAATCCTGACGACTCCTGACGAACCCTGACGAATCCTAACGAACCCTGACAAATCCTGACGACTCCTGACGAATCCTAACAAATCCTGGAGAATCCTGGAGAATCCTGACGAACCCTGGAGAATCCTGACGAACCCTGGAGAATCCTGGAGAACCCTGACGAACCTTGACGAATCCTAACGAATCCTGACGCATCCTAACGAACCCTGGAGAATCCTGGAGAACCCTGACGAACCCTGACGAATCTTAACGAACCCTGACAAATCCTGACGAACTCTGACGAATCCTAACGAACTCTGACAAATCCTGACGAATCCTAACGAACCCTGACAAATCCTGACGAACTCTGACGAATCCGAACGAACTCTGACGAATCCTGACGAATCCGAACGAACTCTGACGAATCCTGACGAATCCTAACGAACCCTGACAAATCCTGACGAACTCTGACGAATCCGAACGAACTCTGACGAATCCGAACGAACTCTGGCGAATCCTAACAAACCCTGAAGTACCCTGGAGAATCCTGGAGAACTCTGACTCTGATGTATCCTGACGAATCCTGATGAAGCCTAACAAACTCTGACGAACTCTGACGAATCTTGACAAACTCGGGCGAATCCTGACGAACTCTGACGAATCTTGATGAACTCGGGCGAATCTTGACGAACTCGGGCGAATCCTTACGAACTCGGGCGAATCCTGACGAACTCGGCCGAATCTTGACGAACTCGGGCGAATCCTGACGAACTCTGGCGAATCCTGAGGAATGTGTCCGTAAGGAGCTGAACCAGGCATGTTTGCTTGGGATCTCCGGCTCTTCTCCAGCCGTAGCTCAACACTGATTGTGTGTCCAGTGCTGTTGTGACTCTCAGGAGTTTGTTCACACATTGCCTGATTATTTAAATGAGAAGACAGAACTCAGATTGTGCTCCAGTGATGCTGTAACCGAGCGTTTCTATAGTGACCGTGAGCTTTGAGTCCAACAATAAAACTTTAAAGCAGTTTTTAAATGTGTAATTTTTCCTTAAAATGTTATGAAGATGAATACAGGTGCTGGTCATATAATTAGAATATCATCGAAAAGTGGATTTATTTCACTAATTCCATTCATAAAGTGAAACTTGTATATTATATTCATTCATTACACACAGACTGATATATTTCAAATGTTTATTTCTTTTAATTTTGATGATTATAACTGACAACTAAGGAAAATCCCAAATTCAGGATCTCAGAAAATGAGAATATTGTGAAAAGGTTGAATATTGAAGACACCTGGTGCCACACTCTCATCAGCTGATGAACTCAAAACACCTGCAAAGGCCTTTAATGGTCTCTCAGTCGAGTTCTGTAGGCTACACAATCATGGGGAAGACTGCTGACCTGACAGCTGTCCAAAAGACGACCATTGACCCCTTGCACAAGGAGGGCAAGACACAAAAGGTCATTGCAAAAGAGGCTGGCTGTTCCCAGAGCTCTGTGTCCAAGCACATTAATAGAGAGGCGAAGGGAAGGAAAAGATGTGCTAGAAAAAAGTGTACAAGCAATAGGGGTAACCGCACCCTGGAGAGGATTGTGAAACAAAACCCATTCAAAAATGTGGGGGAGATTCACAAAGAGTGGACTGCAGCTGGAGTCAGTGCTTCAAGAACCACTACACACAGACGTGTGCGAGACATGGGTTTCAGCTGTCACACTCTTGAACAACAGAAGCGTCAGAAGCGTCTCGCCTCGGCTAAAGACACAAAGGACTGAGTGTCCAAAGTTATGTTCTCTGAGGAAAGGACATTTTGCATTTCCTTTGTAAATCAGGGTCCCAGAGTCTGGAGGAAGAGAGGAGAGGCACACAATCCACACTGCTTGAGGTCCAGTGTTAAGTTTCCACAGTCAGTGATGGTTTGGGGTGCCATGTCATCTGCTGGTGTTGGTCCACTGTGTTCTCTGAGGTCAGAGGTCAACGCAGCCGTATACCAGGAAGTTTTAGAGCACTTCATGCTTCCTGCTGCTGACCAACTTTATGGAGATGCAGATTTCATTTTCCAACAGGACTGGGCACCTGCACACAGAGCCAAAGCAACCAGTGCCTGTTTAAGGACCATGGGATCCCTGTTCCTGATTGGCCAGCACACTCGCCTGACCTTAACCCCATAGAAGATCTGTGGGCTATTGTGAAGAGGAAGATGTGATATGCAGAAGAGCTGAAGGCCACTATCAGAGCTGGGCTCTCAGAACACCTGAGCAGAGCCACAGACTGATGGACTCATGCCACGCCACATCACTGCAGTAATTCAGGCAGAACCAGCCCCAGCTCAGCATTGAGTGCTGGACATGCTCACACTCTTCATGCTCACGCTCTTCATGCTCACACTCTTCAGTTGGCCAACATCTCTAAAAATCCTTTCTTTGTATTGGTCTTTAGTAATATTCTAATTTTCTGAGATCCTGAATTTGGGATTTTCCTTAGTTGTCAGTTATAATCATCAAAATGAAAAGAAATCAACATTTGAAATATATCAGTCTGTGTGTAATGAATGAATATAATACACAAGTTTCACTTTATGAATGGAATTAGTGAAATAAATCCACTTTTTGATGATATTCTAATTATATGACCAGCACCTGTGTGTGTGTGTGTGATGCATAACAACAACATTCACTTTGGGTATTAAAGGTGCCCTAGAATGAAAAATCGAATGAACCTTGGCATAGTTGAATAACAGGAGTTCAGTGCATGTAAATCACAGTGAGTCTCAAACACCAGCGCCTCCTCCTTCACATGTAGATCTCGTTTGTGAAAAACACCACAGAAAAATAGGCAAATCTCAACGTAACGCCAGCAGTGATGCAATACACGGGATCATTAATATGTACGCCCCCAACATTTTCATAAGCAAGCACATGTTCACTATCTGGTGAAACTGCGCAGCCGAATCATCTCTGCAGGTGAACAAGCGTCACGCGAGGATCACGGCAGATCATGGACACAGATGTTCTGTTCCAGGCTGTGCAGGGGATGTGAAGACGGTTCATACTCTTCCCACAGATAAAACATGTCCACAGGCATGGTTGATGTTTATTTATAATCGGATATCGCAACTATTTAATTCAAAGTTGTTAGTTTGCTCAGCCCATTTCACCACGGACAGTTTTTCAAACCCGGGACAATATCAGTCCGGCTCGCTCAGCGTCTGACTCTGAAGAAAGGGGCAATTCCCACCATATACCTGCGAGATTTTATCCATTTCTTGACTGTCTAAACCATTTCTGATTAAATCGAAAGTTTCTTAGAGAGACAACATCAACGATTATATTCCTGTTGTTGTCTATATCCAACGCAAGATGCTATACGGTAAGAATAGGATAATCCAAGTGGCTTACATCACTAAATAGTATGTCTAATGACAAAGGTAACACACTATGTTAGTTTAGTTGCTTACACATAGCTCACTCCATCCTTCTAGCTAACGTCAACACCTCCACCATTTAAGTTGAAACGATAGTAATTTGATATTTGTTTATTTATATTTTTGACAACTGAAGTATGATTATATACTGATTGATATATATAAGGTTGAATGCCTAATCTCTCCATCGTCAAGACGGTCAGTAAAGTTGTGTCTGCTATCATTGAGCCGCAGTGAAACAGCCAATCAGAGCAGAACTCTGCATTAATATTCATGAGCCTTCCAAATAAGGCAAAAACAGACCATTTCATCCTGGGGAAGATTTCTAGAGTTGTGTAAATGGACCTGTAAAACCGTATCTGGACAATTATTGACCTTAAATAAGCCATATACCCTCTGTGTAGATACCAGAGAACAATTTAAAATTTTGTTTCAAATCATTCTAGGGCACCTTTAACATATTCCATTTGTTTCTATTTAATTGAATCCAAATGAAGGCAATGTCTTGTGTTTTATGATCGTTTGATTTTCTGACTGAATGAGGAAACAAGAAATCTATATTTTGGAAATAAATGATTCTTATTAAATCACGTTTGTGCTCTTACGTCATCAGTAGTGAGCAATATCCATAATAATCTATATCAGTGAGGGGTGTGTGTGTGTGTGTGTGTGTGTGTGTGTCAGTGACGTCAGTCCGAGTGTGTATAAAGTCGTGTGAACTGATGGAGGAGCATCAGAAACTTCTCTCATGAGCTCGCGTTCATGCGTGTGACGATGTTCCGAGTGTTTTCCGCGCTTGTGCTGGTGTGTGTGTGCGGGGTGTGTGTGTGCGCGCGCGCGGAGCGGCAGGATTTACCGAGAGACTTCGGAGTGAAGCTGTGCGGGCGCGAGTTCATCAGAGCCGTGATCTTCACCTGCGGGGGCTCGCGCTGGAGGAGATCCGCCTCGCCTCCCGGTATGTGCTTCATCATCATCATCATCTTCATCATCATCATCATCTTCATCATCATCATCATCTTCATGCCAAAGCAACATCATTTACACGAGTTTAACTTCATGTACTAAACAGGGAAATATATATTAGGAAAAATGACAAAAACACAACAGAATTCCGCATTATCACTCAAATTAAAACGGAAAATACAAAAATTAAAACTAATTCGATCTCTTGATGATATTAATATATCCCAGATAACAACTGTTTCTCAGAACAGGCATCCTAACGTTCTCTATTGGTTGGCCAGGGAAGTTTTCTAAACGTGAATAAAGAATTCCCTGTTGGTTTGGAGGAGCTCTTCTCTCCGGTATCGTTGACCGGTCCGTCGGTAACCGCCAGCGCTGCCCGCGGCCCGCAGCAGGAAGACGGATGAGTGACGTCAATAATCAGCAGCTCCTACACTCTTTTGAACTTATTTAATCAATAGAAATAATACAAGCACACAAACCTTCATATGGAGGATTAATATTATAGGATATAGGGTAATTATCACTGTACCAAACCAGGTTTTACGTTTAAGTGCCAAATATGACTTCAACACAATATGGGGTTTTAATATGAATATTAATTTTATTCACAAACATTAAACAATTAATAAAGATGACTTTAACTGGGATAACAATGCGTTATTTTCTTACCGCTGAATTAGCCTCTCTTTTGGTCAGTAAACAAAAACTTCGGTTAACATCATGTTGTCTTCAATCACGTGTCAAATCTCTCTCAAATCACACTATTTACACTGGTATATTTATTAATTATAACTTATTATTCAATAAAGATCGATAAACTAATGTTAGTCAGTCGGTTAAAACAAAATGACCGTTAATATTTAAATTACGCGAGTGCGCGGCTTTCTGTGGAAGACGGAAGAAAGCGCGTGCTGGAGAAGCGCGCGCAGATCAGAGGCGCGCAGTGACGAAATATACAAATAAACTTTATAAAAAAAATTAAATCTAAAAAAATAACCTGCATTATTTCTTATTTGGTTCCCCACAAAAATAACCAAACGGAACGTTATGGGAACGTTCTGTGTTTACTGGGATATTCCCGGTGTTGACGCTAAGGGTGTTTCTGTGTGCGCGTGACGTCATTTTAACGGTTAGATTGTCCTCTTCATCAGGACTGTTGGTTTATTTAAAAGCGTGTGTTTGTGTGTGCAGGTCTCTGGCCGCTGGACCTGTCTCTGGACCCGGATGGAGGCGTCCCGCTGCTCTCGGCTCTGCGGCTCCAGACACGGGCGGACCGGGCGGACCGGAGGAAGAGGAACTTCTCACTGGGACTGGCGGGGATGTGCTGTAATCAGGGCTGCACGAAAAACGACATCGGCCGCCTGTGTTGAGAATCACTGATGATGATGATGATGATGATGATGATGATGAAGGACTCGCTCTGAACTCTTGCCCCCATTTGTATTTATTTCCTTTGACCACATCAATAAACGTCAGCGATTCGCATCTCTCATGTTTGAAAGAGTGGTTTACTCCGCACTCCCGGTGAACACGGTACGTTTACTCCGTCGTGGTAGAATCTCGGCTAACATCGTGGGCACGTCCTCAACAGACGTCGCTGTTTATCCCACGGAGAACGCGGTCCACTGGTCTCCAGATAATGGCATTACAAGCCCTTGTGTATATTATATCGGACATTTACCTACTTCATCAAATATGAATAAATGAATCAATTTGAATGAATCGATGTTTGCAAAAACAACAATACAAAAAATATTACATTATAAAAGTGGCACAATTGTCCCACTATCACGAGCCAGGAGTTCATTTTGCACCTGAGCGTGTCATAGAACTTCAAAATGAGTTATAGATTCATGATTTTGATTCATGTAATGCGTTATTTCTTCCTGCGTGACTTTGACGAATCAATGTCCAACACTTGAGCGGCCATGGGCGTCGGAACCAGTGTGTGTGCGGGACAAGACCCAGCCACTTTTTACGATCAATGATATTGGACCCACTCACTTTTATCGTCTCTAACATTCAGCACATGTCTGTTTACCTACCCCTAATCGATAAACACTTATTATTAAACACGTGTTAGACGCTTTATTTCCACTTCTCTAATATTTTCGTCATTTTTATTGAAAATAAATGCCTTTCCGATCTGATATGTGATGGGAAAAGGGAGAAGATTGAACTCAGTGAAAGGCGGACCCGAACCGAGGGGCGATTTGTGTCAAAACTAGACGCCGTGCGTCTGACCCCTACACTACTGCCGCTCTCAATGATACGGCGATTTCCGTAATTTTGTCTTGCCGAACTATACGCGGTATATTTGTACTTATTGGCATCTACTCCAGTAAAAAAGATTCTGAGGACCCACCCACATTTTATTTAGCTTCGGACGCCCATGGGAGCGGCGCAGCGTTGCCATGGAAACGGCGCGTAAAACTCCCTCTCTCGCTGTTGTTTTCACTGCTTTCAGGTGAGTTTAGTCTCTAAAATCACACAAATAATACACACAATTGTTCCAGACACTTTTCTTAGGTGTAATTGACACGCTTGTTGAATTTGGTGTAAGTCTGTTAGCATCTCAACCGTTTTCACAACAGGCAAGTTAACGAGGCTAACTCTAGACTTAAGCTCTTGTTTATAAAGTGGAGGCTTTTAATCACATATTTATGTGTAAATGAGAGGTTTTGATAGTTTTGAGTCATTGGAAGGTGGCTAATTAATTTAACAACTTAAATGGGTGCGCTGTTAATCAATGACGTCACGGAGCGCGGAAAAACAGTTCAAATATTAATAAAAATGTTCTGACAAAACAACCCTTCTACAACACAGGGGACATGTGTGAAGGCTGACAGAAGGGACCTGAAGAAGCTCATTCACCTCAGGCTTCACCTAACAGAATTATGGTCTGCATTTCTCCTCTGCTATAGCTTCTTTCCTCTGGCGTTGTACACTAAGTATTGTTGGCTCTATGATAAATTGTTGATGCTCATGTTGTCGTAGCGGACAGCATCTCTTAAGCATTATGAGTGAATCCTCAAACATACACTAATGTTCAACAGTTTAGTGTTTATGTCTTTGTAAAAATGCTCACCAAGACTGAATTTGTTTGATTAAAAAATACAGTAAAAACAAATATTGTGAAATAATATTAAAATACCGTCATTGTCTCATGATCCTTCAGAAATCATTCTAATATGAGGATTTGTTGGAATACAATAAAATAAAATACATTCAATTGATCAAAAGTGACTAAAGACTTTTATAACGTTATAAGATTTTTAAACTTTCAAACTTAAAAAAAAGGCCCTCTGCTGTGGGTGAGAGACTCTTCCTCTCCTCCATCATCTCTCCATCCTCTCCTCTCCTCCTCATCACTGCTGAAGAGTGTTCTCCTCAGCGGGACACAGTCAGGAATGAGACGTCTCGCATGAGAAACTCAACATGCTCACTTTCTTCAGCAAATAACTGTTGATGTATATTCTGGCCAAATAATACAGGAGAGATGCTAGGAATGTTGTGCTTTTTTTAAACATATCCCTTTATGAACATTATTTTCTGCATTTGTTAGCTCAAGAGAAGCTCAAGGACTATATATCTTTGGTACTTGATCAAGTTTAGCTACGGTAGTGAAGCATAAAGCACATCACCACTGGACATTCTCTGGTGTCTCAGGAAATGTCTTCAAATAAAAGTAATCATGAAGAAACCGATTCATCTTTTTCATGTATTTTTTGTGCTAAATTATAGGATCAATAAGAGTACTGATAAAATCATTATTTAACTACAGCCATCCCTAATGATAAGACAATCAAATATTTTAATAATTGGTTACATTGTTCATTGATTATGCTGTTTGTTTGATTCATGAATTGATGTGTTACTAATAATTAGTTAACACTTGACATAGTTCAAAATGTGTTGGCTTAGTGTTTGTACAAAGAAATGCTGATTAATAAATGAATTTCTATTTCTATTAGAATGTATTAAGAGTTTGTATTGGTTTCTATTACATATCCATAAATGTACCTAAACTAAACAAATGTATTTATACGGTTTTACAGCAGTTCTATGTGGATTTCAAGTTTATGGACCAACAACTTCATTCCCAGGACTAAAGGTGAGAAGTATATTTAAATAAAGGTGGTCGTTAGGACGTACCACAATAACGTCGCCACGACTATTATGGGAATCACAAAGTTACGTCGCTGGACCGTTACTGTACGTCGCTACAACCATAGATATCCATAATAAAGGCTAGTGTCTTACGGCGGAGTCTCTAGCGTCATCAGCGGCGGCCATCTTGTCTCAGGCGGGGCTCTGTGGCTCCTGATGTGAGGCGAGTGATCTGAACACTAATACTCTTATCTCACTGAAATCTGGACGGATTTACAAATTATTCTTACAAACGTTATTAACGTGGCTATAATTATGGATGCTTGAACAAATTATGAATAATTTTTCATAAGTATGCAGTGTCATTACTACATCTCTGACGTTTATTATGGTTATTTTAAAAGTGTAAGCACCCATGAAAACAATGTTATGAGTGAGCGAGCTGCCTGTGACAAGATGGCCGCCAGGCGCGGACGTCGACCCCCATTGGCCAGCAGCGCGCACGAGACATCTAGCCTTTATTATGGGTTTCTATGGCGACAACGAATATACAAGGAGTCGCTTCAGTTTAACTGCACTGAAAACTTGAAATAAAGTTTTGTTTTAACATGCCTTTGTCATTTTCCATATGTATTTCTAAAATTATTGTAAAGGTTATTTCATTTTTATATTTTGTCGAATGTGACTTTGAAGGGGGCACTATTTCACACGCACATCTCGCGTGAGTGACGTGAGTACGGTAAATTAGAATATTCAAATGATCAGACATAACAGCTGTGGTTCTGACGTGTTGATGGCTGGAGCTGAACGGGTTAATCCGGGGTTACCGTCTCGAAAGGTAAGACGCAAGAGTTTTTGCTGCCGCCGTGCAGAAATATCGGCCATTAACTCCTCAGCTGCGATTACAACGGTCAGTGCGCGCGACGTCATCAATCACGGATTCAAATATCTGCTTTCGCGCGGTTTTTATCAACCACAGAACAGTTTGATGTTTCAGACATTTAAATACACATCAAAAACATGGCGTTGTTAAAGAAAATACACCAGTGCCCATTTAATAATCCAAATAATAACCTTTCGTTTGATATTGGCGTGAGCCTCCCCTTTAAATGACGCGACATGCCGCTACCCAGTAAACACAGAAAGTTCCCAGAACGTTCCCTGCAGGTTTTTTTTTTTTTTTTTTTAAATTATAAAGTTTATTTGTATATTTCGTCACTGCGCGCCTCTGATCTGCGCGCGCTTCTCCAGCACGCGCTTTCTTCAGTCTTCCACAGAAAGCCGCGCACTCGCGTAATTTAAAAAATAACGGTCATTTCGTTTTTACCGACTGACTAACATTAGTTTATCGATCTTTATTGAATAATGTTATAATTAATAAATATACCAGTGTAAATAGTGTGATTTCAGAGAGATTTGACACGTGATTGAACACAACATGATGTTTTTTTTTTTTTGGGACTTATTTATTTTTTTATTATATATTCAAAATTACAGAATTCAATAGCAACACAATTCCACACATTTACACATTTTCAAGTATACAGTGAAAGAACAATAGTTAAAGTAAAAAAAACAAAATCAAAACAAAATTAAAAGGGCATCACAAACATGTTAAATTCATTTAGCAAATACACAGTTTTTTGGGCTTTTCGGTTTTTTGAAAACTTTATAGATTCTAAATAACCTTTAAAGACTGTTTGAAAATGAGCAAAATTGGGCTTCGAGTTATTCCATTTAGACTGATGAATGAAAAATTTTCCCATTAACAAAAACAAATCAACAATATATATCATTCTTTTGGAAAAGTCAAATTCATGTGAATGAAGTAAAACAGAGGACAAATTTAAGACTAGGTTGCAGTTCATTTTAGCACTTAGAAATTGTGACATCTCATACCAAAAGAAAGATGAACAGGCACATTCAAAAAATAAATGCACAATAGATTCTCTTTCACAATTACAAAAAGAGCAATTGTAATCAATATCCAGACGAAAACGCTCTAATGTTTCTTTCACAGGATATATTCTATGAGCAATTTTAAATGACACTTCCCTGCTTTTATTTGTTACACAATACCGATTAAGAACACCCCAAAGATGTTCCCACTCAAATGAAGGAAACATATTAACCCAAACAAATTTAGATGGAGGAGAGGAGATATTAACAAAAAGAGATCTAATCGATTGGTTACTGCATTTATCATTAATTAAATCAATTTGATCTAAAAACAAATGTTTAGAGACTTTACTCCCTACAGTGTTACACCCTGTCTAAGAGATGGAGGTAAAATGCCATTCTTTATAGCTTCATTAAACATAGCTAAAATAAATGGGCAAAGGGCATCCCTGAAAGAATTCATTCGTGAGCCCATCATTACCAGGGGATTTGTTGTCCTTGAGCTTCTTAATATTGTCAATAATTTCAGTAATACAAAGCTCTTTCTCACAAACGCTGCCAAATTCATCATCAACAAAATTACTATTATCCAAATTGTGTAAAAAGGACTCCATTGAGGGATACTGAATTTCAGAGCTAGAATACAAAAAAATAAATTTTGAGATTGTAGGTAAATCATCTGTGACAGTGTTATTTATGCGTAATTTATTAATTGATAATCTTTCACCATTTCTTTTTTCCAACGAATGAAAATATCTAGTGTTTTTTTCACCATGTTCAAGCCACTTCCTTCTGGAGCGTATGAAAGCACCTTCTGCCTTCTCCTCATAAGATGGATTTAAATCCCCTTGTAATTTTATGAGATTTTGAGTATCTTCTTCTGTTAAATCTGTTCTATCACACAGGGCACCAAACTCCTGAATGATGGCTTGCATTTTGGCCTGTTTATTTTTGGCGAACAATTTACTCATTTTGATTGCTAAACATCTTACTTTATATTTCATAATGTCCCAATGCAGCCCATATTGGTTAGTAATTAAACTCTGTTTATAGTATTTATTAATTATTTTTAAGACTTCCTGTTTAAAAACATCGTTTAATAATAAAGAATTGTTTAAAATCCAGTATCCACTTCTGCTCATGTTCTTTCTGCTGTCATTACTGGTAATGAAAATGTGAATAGATTTGTGGTCCGTGAAAACTGCAGGATCAATAGTAACATTCTCAATGAATGATGTCAACTCCTCTGATATTAACCATAAATCTATACGAGACTGCAAAGACAAATCGCTATTTTGCCATGTATACATGAGTTTTTGGGGGTTCATTTTTCGCCAGATATCAACAAGTCCTAAATTATTGCATAACCCAGGAATAATTTTGTTATTAACATCATCTTTTACTCCTTTTGAAGGCAATCTATCTAAGGAATTATCTGGGACGACATTAAAATCACCCGCAAGTATAAATTTTGCATTCACGTATTTAGTAGATAGGTCTGAAATTCGTTCTTCTACTTCATGAAGTAAAAGCAAATTTGTAGATTTGCAATTAGTACCATAAATATTAGCAATAATATATTGTTTATTCGAGTCCTCTCATATGAGTATTAGCCACCTTCCATTATTATTACTTTCATTATGAAGAATTTTGCCCCTGAAACTTCCTTTGAGAATAGCGACTCCTGCTGATCTATTTGTACCATGACATAACCAAATGTCATCCCAGTTAAAGTCATCTTTATGCATTATTAATGTCTGTGGATAAAATTCATATTTTAAAACCACATATTGTGTTGAAATCATTGTTATTGCTTAAACGTAAAGCCTGTGGTAGTGTCAGTGATACACGAAATGAACATCTTAATGCATAATTCAATCTTATTTAATCCTCCATATGAAGGTTTA
Source organism: Romanogobio albipinnatus (assembly GCA_023566225.1). NCBI lineage: Eukaryota > Metazoa > Chordata > Actinopteri > Cypriniformes > Gobionidae > Romanogobio > Romanogobio albipinnatus. The sequence continues at coordinate 52,722,681 of CM042255.1, read as the reverse complement.
TGTGCTTGAATTATTTCTATTGATCAAATAAGTTCAAAACAAGACATGGATCGTAGCAGCGACTGATTATTGACGTCATTCACCCGTTTCCCGCCGCTTATCCCCTATGGGCCGATTACTGGCGGACAGCAGGGCCAACGATATCAGAGGAAAGAGGTCAGGGGAACGTTCTGGGAACGCTAGGGGAACGTTCTCCAAACCAACAGGGAACGTTCTATTTACGTAAAGAACTTTCCAGGCTAACCAATAGAGAACGTTAGGATGCCTGTTCTGGGAACCAAAAATTGTTATCTGGGTACTCCTGTTAATTAATGGGAGAAATTCACAAATTCTCTGCCATATTTAAGTGTTCGTTAAATAGAGTGCGTTTATTTACTGGAAAACGAAAAAACGGCACTTTTTTTTTTTTTTTAATTTACAGTACAATTGTAGCTATATAGGGAAAACACCGAGCCGTTAAGCCTTCTTGCTGTGCGCCACAGAGTGTGCGTTAAAATGGACACAAACCCTTTTTTTGGAAGCGTTGCGTCATTTAAAAGGGAGGTTCACGCATCAATAGTAACAATTTACACATTGTGTAAACAGAGGGAAGTTATCATCCTTAAATTCCCCGTCCACACACTTTGTTTTTGGGAGAAGTTATTAATTAGTGTAAATCTGACATAGGGCCTACTGCATTTACTACATGTGAGAATCGGAATCAGTTATTTTACATGTGAATATGAATTAAAAGAGAAAAAATACTATCTATACGTAACTGTGGCGTCACGTGACGCGCTTGCCGCGTTCTAAAATAACGGTCGCATTAAACTCGCCTCAGAATGTTTTAAACTTGCGTGTTAAAATATCGGCGTATTCTAGACTCGTGAAGTGTGTTCATGTGTTAGTGTAATCTGGTTCAAACATTGGATTGTCGCTAAAGTCCCACAAAGTTAATATAATCCGCCATATTGTGCACGCGGACGTTAATTCAGAGGACAGGAGTCGCATCAGGTCTCAAATCACAATACAGTAATAAAACAACAAAACACTTATTATTTGTAAAATTGTTTTATTCACTCGATCTTATATTAAAAAAAGTAGATATCTCTTTTTTGTTTCTTTGGAACATCTTTTTTTAACTTGCAACTTAGTACACCAGTGTACCTCATATATCAAATAAATGCCATAAAAGTATTAAAAACAATCATTTAGACGAGCATTCACACTAATCCAGTAAAAGCCCAAGATTGAGATGAAATGATGAAATGATGAAATGATGAAATGATCTTCTGCTCGTGGAAGTCTTCAGTCTTCAGCCCTACTCACAGTTATGAACATGGGACGACCGATGTGAACCTATGTACAATAATTGCATCAAAAAGAAAATACACTGAGACGAGGTTAGCATGAAGCTCACGCGTCTGTCCGTCCAGTCCAAAATATCCCAGTAATGATGAGCGTTGATGATGTCGTTCAGAACCCTAACCATTCGCTAGCACAGCTGTCAATCATGACGGTACACAGTTTTTATAGCATCACATAACTAACTACAACCAAACGTATTGGAAACTGAACACTTGAACATGCGTCTGCGTCATAAGAGCGACCTAAAATGACAAAACAATTATTTGAAATGTAATTGTATTGTTTAGTTTGGTTCGGCTCGTGTCCCATTGGATTACACAGAGAGGGCGGGGTTTATGA
>CM042255.1:52710995-52715995 GCA_023566225.1 Romanogobio albipinnatus | reverse complement strand
TCTTCACTCATTGTCCTGAGACGTCTATGAACCCTAATGAACACTAACTAGTCTTCACTCATTGTTCTGAGACGTCTGTGAACCCTAACGAACACTAACTAGTCTTCACTCATTGTCCTGAGACGTCTATGAACCCTAATGAACACTAACTAGTCTTCACTCATTGTCCTGAGACGTCTGTGACCCCTAACGAACACTAACTAGTCTTCACTCATTGTCCTGAGACGTCTATGAACCCTAATGAACACTAACTAGTCTTCACTCATTGTTCTGAGACGTCTGTGAACCCTAACGAACACTAACTAGTCTTCACTCATTGTCCTGAGACGTCTGTGACCCCTAACGAACACTAACTAGTCTTCACTCATTGTCCTGAGACACCTGTGACCCCTAACGAACACTAACTAGTCTTCTCGCATTGTCCTGAGACGCCTGTGACCCCTAACGAACACTAACTAGTCTTCACTCATTGTCCTGAGACACCTGTGACCCCTAACGAACACTAACTAGTCTTCTCGCATTGTCCTGAGACACCTGTGACCCCTAACGAACACTAACTAGTCTTCTCGCATTGTCCTGAGACGCCTGTGACCCCTAACGAACACTAACTAGTCTTCACTCATTGTCCTGAGACACCTGTGACCCCTAACGAACACTAACTAGTCTTCTCGCATTGTCCTGAGACGCCTGTGAACCCTAACGAACACTAACTAGTCTTCACTCATTGTCCTGAGACGCCTGTGAACCCTAACGAACACTAACTAGTCTTCACTCAATGTCCTGAGACGTCTGTGACCCCTAACGAACACTAACTAGTCTTCTCTCATTGTCCTGAGACGTCTGTGAACCCTAACGAACACTAACTAGTCTTCACTCAATGTCCTGAGACGTCTGTGACCCCTAACGAACACTAACTAGTCTTCACTCATTGTCCTGAGACGTCTGTGAATCCTAATGAACACTAACTAGTCTTCACTCAATGTCCTGAGACGTCTGTGACCCCTAACGAACACTAACTAGTCTTCACTCATTGTCCTGAGACGTCTGTGAATCCTAATGAACACTAACTAGTCTTCACTCAATGTCCTGAGACGTCTGTGACCCCTAACGAACACTAACTAGTCTTCACTCATTGTCCTGAGATGTCTGTGACCCCTAACAAGCCCTAACTAGTCTTCACTCATTGTTCTGACACGTCTGTGAACCCTAACGAACACTAACTAGTCTTCACTCATTGTTCTGAGACGCCTGTGAACCCTAACGAACACTAACTAGTCTTCACTCATTGTCCTGAGACGCCCGTGAACCCTAACGAGCCCTAACTAGTCTTCACTCATTGTTCTGAGACGTCTGTGACCCCTAACGAGCCCTAACTAGTCTTCACTCATTGTCCTGAGACGTCTGTGAACCCTAATGAACACTAACTAGTCTTCACTCATTGTTCTGAGACGCCCGTGAACCCTAACGAGCCCTAACTAGTCTTCACTCACATTCTCGGGGCTGTACGGTGATGCTGATCCCTGGGTCGCTGAGTTTGATGAACGGAGGCGTCCCCGTCTTTCGGTCTTCCTCTCGGGTCACCAGAACGTTCCTGGCGCACACGTTTCCGTGGATCAGGTTCTTCTCCTCCTGCGGATCAGAAGCACACGTTGAGCTGTGGTCAGGGTTAAAGGTCAGGTGTGTGTTGCGGTGACTCACCAGGTGGTGCAGCGCCCAGGCCAGCTGCTTCACCACCTCCAGCTTCCAGGTGATGTTGATGGTGTTGCGGTTGCGTTTCAGGTACGTGTCCAGAGAGCCGAAGCGCACGTACTCCTGCACCATGATGTCTGGAAGACACACAACACACTCTTACAGACCTCATAACACGTGTGTGTGTGTGTGTGTGTGTGTGTGAGATACTCACGCTCTTCTGCACACACACACACGCCGTAGTTCAGCAGCAAGTGTTTGTGGGAGAGCTGGCTCATCATGCTCGCCGACTCGAAGAACGACTGCCACAGAGAGAGAACACTGTCACGTCCCGTAAGGATCACACACACACACACACACCTTCAGCTCTTCCCACAATACCTCTGTGAAGTTGCGGTGGCTCTTATCCAGAATTTTCAGCACCACGTCCATCTTGTGGATCTCTCCGTAATCTCCGAGCTCTCGCCGGACGCCGCGGAAGACCTGCGTGAACATTCCCTGACCCAGACTCTCCCTCTGAACACAAGAAAACACACAACTATAGTGACATCATCACACACATGCGCGTTCCTATCTGAGACTGCTGTAAAAGCATGATTTTTGTCATGATCATCAGTGAGAGTGTGTGTAAGATTGTGTGAGTGTGAGAGAGTGAGTGTGGGCTGGGTGAGAGGAGTCCTTGAGGATGCTGCGAGCTCGATGCAGACAGCGTTTCCTCTGGATGTGCTCGATGGCAGGTAGTGGAGTCCCTGTGATGCGCTGGGCAGTTTTCACCACCCGCTGCAGTGCCTTGTGCTCCGCAACAGAGCAGCTCCCATACCATACTGCCACACAGTTGGTCAGGATGCTTTCTATTGCGCAGCGGTAGAAGTTCACCAGGATAGCCGAGGAGAGCTGATTCTTCCTCAGTGTCCTCAGGAAGAAGAGGCGCTGGTGAGCCTTCTTGACCAGGCTGGAGGTGTTGGTCGTCCACGACATGTCCGCCGAGATGTGGATCCCCAGGAACTTGAAACTGGAGACACGCTCAACAGCCATTCCATTGATGTGGATGGTGTCGTGTGTGCCTCTTGACTCCTTCCTGAAGTCCACGATGAGCTCCTTCGTTTTGGTGGTGTTGAGGAGCAGGTTATTATCAGCGCACCATGTGGCCAGGTGCTGGATCTCCTCCCTGTAGGCAGTCTCATCGTTGTTGCTGATGAGACCAATCACCGTAGTGTTGTCCGCAAACTTGACGATGGAGTTAGTTCCATACACAGGCTTGCAGTCGGAGGTGAAGAGGGAGTAGAGAAACGGACTTAGCACACAGCCCTGTGGTACACCAGTGTTGAGTGTGATGGACGTGGAGCAGGTGGATCCTGATCGAACATTCTGGGGTCTGTCAGTTAGGAAGTCCAAAATCCAGTTACACATTGAGGTGTTGATGCCCAGGTCTCCAAGTTTGGCTGTTAACTTGGATGGGATGACAGTGTTGAATGCTGAGCTGAAGTCAACAAACAGCATGCGTGCATAAGTGTTCTTATGGTCCAGATGGGTGAGCACAGAGTGCAGTGCCATGGAAACTGCATCCTCTGTGCTCCTATTGCTGCGATAGGCAAACTGGTGTGAGTCCAATGTGGGTGGTAGAGAGTCTTTTAGGTGTTCCAGGACCAGCCGCTCAAAGCACTTCATAACGATGGGTGTCAGTGCTACAGGGCGGTAGTCATTAGGGCACCTCGGGCTGGAGTGTTTCGGCACTGGCACAATGGAAGTGCGTTTAAAGCATGATGGTACAGCTGCTTGGGCAAGAGACAGGTTGAAAATGTCTGTAAAAACCCCAGCGAGCTGCTCCGCACATGCCCTGAGAACACGTCCAGGGATGTTGTCTGGTCCAGCAGCCTTGTGCGCGCTGATCCGGCTCAGTGCCTTGCAGACATCTGTGGAGGAGAGTGTGATTGGTGGGTGGTCAGCTGAGGGTTTGAGCTAGGTGGCAGTTTCTCTGTTGTCTCTTTCAAAGCGAGCATAAAAGTAGTTTAGCTTGTTCAGGAAGTTGACATCAGTGGCTGCGGGGGTGGAGTGGGTGGGTTTATAATCACTGATGGCCTGAATGCCTGTCACATGCGTCGAGGGTCAGAGTTGGAAAAGTGTCCCTCTATCTTTAGCTTGTAGCAGTGCTTGCCCTTTTTGATGCCCCTCTTCAGGTTTGCTCTGGATGTGCTGTAGGCTTTTGCATCACCTGATCTGAAGGCAGTGTTGCGTGACTTCAGCAGGAGTCGCAAACATACTCCAGTCTGTGTGTAGAAACCTTTCCTGGAGTGTGGAATCTGCCCCCGCAGGCCACACCTTGATGGTCTTCACTGATGGCTTCACACGGTTGATGAGGGGTGCATATTTGGGGGTGAGAAACAAAGAGATGTGGTCTGACTGTCCCAGGTGGGGGAGGGGTGTTGCAACGTAAGCTCCAGCCATGTTTGTGTAAACATGGTCTAAGGTTTTGTTTCCTCTGGTGTGGCAGGAAACATGCTGGTGAAACTTGGGTAGCACTGACTTTAAGTTTGAGTGATTAAAGTCACCTGCAACAATAAACGCAGCTTCAGGGTGATCAGTCTGTTGTTTACTGATGGCTGCGTGAAGTTCTTTCATAGCAAGCTTGGCATCAGCATCCGGTGGGATATAGGCTGCAGTGATAATGGTGGAAGTGAACTCCCGCGGTAGATAAAACGGTCTACATTTAACCATGAGAAACTCAAGGTTAGCTGAACAATGACTCCCAACAATAGCAGAGTTTATGCACCAAGCTTTGTTAATATAAATGCACAATCCACCACCTCTGTTCTTACCGGAGCCATCTAATGTTCTATCCGCCCGGAGTGCGTGGCGTCCCGCTAGCTCAATAGCGGTGTCCGGTATTCCGCTGTTTAACCAGGTTTCAGTGAAGATTAGGACGTTACAGTTCAAAAGTTTCTTGCTGTGTGTGATGCTGAGTCGAATCTCCTCCATTTTGTTCACTAACGATCGTACATTGGCAAGGAAAATGCTGGGTAAAGAGAGCCGGTGTGGTGTTAGCATTAGCTTAGCTCTAAGTCCTCCACGCTTCCCTCGCCTTTGTTTACGATCTCGCCGCCGCCTGCGAGCACTTCCGCCCGGCCGGGTAGAGTGCATAGCCTCGGGTGTTCTAGTGATCTCAGGAAGGAGTTGAAGATTGTCCATAAAACTGTCGGAAATTCGCAAACCAATATCCAAAAGCTCACAAGGTGTACGATGTAAAGGCACAACTGTTCTGTACAAACAGACCCGAGATGAACAAGAGAAATACCGCAAATTGCAGTGTGTGA
>CM042255.1:52700995-52705995 GCA_023566225.1 Romanogobio albipinnatus | reverse complement strand
GTAGATGTCGACCGGTGATTTGGCTTTTTCTTTGGCCAAACGCATCATATCAAGAACAGCCAATCCCAAACACTCTTCCTGAAACTGCAGGCTGATGGGAACGCTGACCACACCACTCAGAAAATCTGACCTCCACTGAGAGAGAGAGAGAGAGAGAGAGAGAGAGAGAGATGGACAAATGGAGAGAGAGAGAGAGAGAGAGAGACAGACAGAGAGAGAGAGAGAGAGAGAGAGATGGACAAATGGAGAGAGAGAGAGAGAGAGAGAGAGAGAGAGAGAGAGAGAGAGAGAGAGAGAGAGAGAGAGACAGACAGAGAGAGAGAGAGAGAGAGAGAGAGAGACGGATGGAGAGACAGACAGACGGAGAGACGGATGGAGAGAGACAGAGAGATGGAGAGACAGACAGACGGAGAGACGGACGGACAGAGAGACGGATGGAGAGAGAGATGGAGAGACAGACAGACGGAGAGACGGATGGACAGAGAGATGGAGAGATGGATGGAGAGACAGACGGATGGACAGACGAATGGAGAGACGGATGGAGAGAGACAGATGGACAGAGAGATGGAGAGACAGACAGAGAGATGGAGAGACAGACAGACGGAGAGACGGATGGACAGATGGATGGAGAGATGGACGGATGGACAGACGAATGGAGACAGACAGATGGACAGAGAGATGGAGAGACAGACAGACGGAGAGACAGATGGACAGAGAGATGGAGAGACAGACGGATAGACAGACAGACGGATGGAGAGACGGATGGACAGAGAGATGGAGAGACAGACGGATGGAGAGACAGACGGATGGAGAGACGGATGGACAGAGAGATGGAGAGACGGATGGACAGAGAGATAGAGAGACAGACGGATGGAGAGACAGACGGATGGAGAGACGGATGGACAGACGGATGGAGAGACGGATGGACAGACGGATGGAGAGACAGATGGACAGAGAGATGGAGAGAGAGAGAGACAGGATAAGACTTTACAGATGGCACAACAACTTGTGTGTGAAGATGCAGTGTTGCTTCTTGTGAGGAAACAGTAAAATAGCACTCCTGTAAATCAATATATGATATGATAGATTGATATCACTGATGAAATATGATCTGGCTCCTCCCCCTCACCTGTGCAAACAGGTACGCCGCTGTGATGTCATCGAGCACCGGTGCCTCTGAACTCTTGGTGACCCCGTACCTGCGGGCGGAGTTTGAGCTGCTGCCGTACCAGCCGGGAAAATAAAACCTGCAGACGGAGAGGGGTAAGATGAGCCGCAGACAGAGAGGGGTAAGATGAGCCGCCGCGCGCACACCGAGCACATCACTGCTGACGCTAGACCTCACCTGATGCGGAACAGCAGCATCTCATTGGTCGAGGGCTCCATCTTGAAAATGTGATTGGGCGGAAGCCACACGCGGTCTCGCTCTCTCATGAGTCCGAACAGACTGCAGTGCATCGGGCTGACACCTGGCACACACACACACACACACATCACTGACCTTTGACCTGCTTCCCCTTTCTTTTAATGAAAAGAGGAAGTAGATCAGGGTGTGTCATCGCTTAAGCCCTACACACTCTGAGGGGTAAACAGGAAGTGGTAGGAGTGGGAACAGGAAGTTTACCGCCCTGCTTTAGCACTCTAGCCACAGTCACACACTTTCACCCCCGAACACGCTAACATGTTACCGTCATAATCCCCTGAACCATCACACGCTGGTCATGCTCCGACACATTAGCATGATAAAGCGCAGTGACAGATTTAACTTCAGCACACAATCTCAACAAAACATCTGCAAACAAATCATCACTTCCTCTGCTCAAAATATCAAGCTACTCAATCGGGCTCAGGCGAAACACTCACACTCACACACACACACACACACACACACACACACACACACACACACACTCACACTCACACTCACACTCACACTCACACTCACACTCACACTCACACTCACACTCACACTCACACTCACACTCACACTCACACACACACACACACACTGCCTTCTGCCTTGTCTGTAGCTCTGTACAGCCTTGCTCACGTTTGAATCTCTATTTTGATATTTTCTCTTTATTCTACTGCTAAATATAACTTACTCATCACCATAAATTGTTTAAAAATTGCCTATCACGTTAAATTTGACATCGCTAGCTTTTAATCTAAATCACCATCACACGTTAGCATTTCGCTAGCCTGTGATAGATTTTGTATGCAAATCTTCCAGGCCAGTTCCTGTTTGTAAAATGAGCAGCATGTGTCTTTAATGGCCCTTGGAGCCCATGAGTGATTGGATTAGCATCTATGCATTTGAATGTCACTGTTCTGCTGATTGGATCAGGACTGATGGCAGGAACGTTTGGGGTGTGTAAGAACGATCTCCTGTGGGAGGTCCTAACAGTTTCCCATTGTCTTCCCTGTATAAAGTTCTGTCTCAGAACACAGAGCGTTAGGTTAAGATGTTGAAGGGCGGCATGATAACACTGATGCTGAAAGACTGCTACACTACAAACCTTCAATAAATTCTTCTCCCCACAGGAACTCTGGTCAAGCTTACTTATTTTAAGTATTGGAGAAATCGAATAAATTGGCGAGCCACCCAAACGACTGCTCGGCCAAATACACCAAAATCTAACACCTGTTAGCTTGTCATCTCTGCACCCGGGTCTCCTGCTCTCTGAGTTCATTAGTTGGATTAGTAAATAGTGTCCAGCAAACAACTGTGGTAAGTTGGATTAATCAACAAACACGGTAAGTCATGTCTTCTCCTGTCATTATCTCTTGCACCGCTTGCTGCATGTTCAGTATAGGCTTCTCCGCTGGCAAACAGGGCTTCACATGTGATAAATGTAAGGAGATAGTTAGGCTGACGGAGAAGATTTCAGAATTAGAAACACGCATCCATACTTTATCTGAGAGTAGTGAGGATGTAACAGCTTTAGACACTGATTTGGATGTGAATAGCTTAGTGAACTCTGTACATTCTTCGGTTCCGGCTTTAGAGCCTCGCAACAGGGAAACGGGGTGACAGTGAGACGGCATAGTCGCGGATCAAAGAACCGCTCTTCCGTTCCGGTTAGAACATCAAACAGGTTCTTCCCTCTCAGTGAAGCACCCACTGAGTGTCCTGTTGAAAGTGCCCTAGTCATTGGTGATTCTATTACACAGAACGTGAAGATACAGACACCAGCCACCATAGTCACATGTTTACCGGGATGAGTCCACCCCCCAAGATTACTGTTATAAACATGAGCCGCGTCTGAAAGGTAAAGGGGGAGGAGTTGCTGTAATTTATAATAATATCTTCAGGATTACTCAGAAGTCTAGTTTCAAATATAATTCCTTTGAAGTTTTGGTGCTTTATGTAACGCTATGTAGTGTACATGACAAAACCCGTTCAACATTGGTGTTAGCTACTGTATACAGGCCACCAGGGCATAATACAGACTTTATCAAAGAATTTGCTGACTTTCTATCAGAGTTAGTACTGGCCGTAGATAAAGCACTAATTGTTGATGATTTTAATATCCATGTAGACAACGAAAAAGACGCATTGGGATTAGCATTTAAAGATACACTAAACTCTACTGGAGTTAGGCAACACGTGTCAGGACCCACTCATCGCCATAATCATACTTTAGACCTAATATTGTCACATGGAATAAATGTTGATACCGTTGATATTCTGCAGCAGAGCGATGACATCTCAGATCATTACTTAGTATCATGTATATTTAATTTAGCTAAGGTTGCAAAGCCGCCCCCTCGCTTCAAAAATGGCAGGACAATCACTGCCGCCACTAAAGATTGCTTTTTAAATAATCTTCCTCTTAGTGGATTATTAGTGGAATTGCTTTATCATGGTTTAAATCACACCTATGTGACCGTTATCAGTATGTAGCAGTAAATGAAGAGATGTCACACCGATCACATGTTCAGTATGGAGTACCACAAGGCTCAGTGCTAGGACCGCTGCTCTTCACCCTGTACATGCTACCACTGGGAGATATCATTAGGAAGCATGGCGTTAGTTTTCATTGTTATGCTGACGATACTCAGCTCTATATTTCTTCACGCCCTGAAGAAACTTACCAATTCACAAGATTAACGGAATGCAGAGCTGATATAAAACACTGGATGACCGGTAATTTCCTGCAACTCAATTCAGAAAAAACTGAATTTTTAATTATTGGACAAAAAAGCTCCACAAGTAGTGCCCTAGAATACTGTCTAACACTTGATGGCTGCTCTGTCCAGTGCTCGTGGTCAGTGAGGAACCTGGGTGTGCTCTTTGATACCAATCTTTCGTTTGAAAGCCACGTTTCTAGCATCTGTAAAACTGCATTCTACCATCTTAAACATATCTCTAAACTACAGCTCATGCTCTCAGTGCCAAACGCTGAACAGTGAGTTGATGCGTTCATGACCTCAAGGCTAGATTATTGTAATGCTCTACTGGGTGGTTGCCCTGCTCGCTTAATAAATAAACTCCAGCTGGTCCAAAACGCAGCAGCTCCAGTTCTTACTGGAACCAGGAAGTGTGACCATATTAGCCCAGTTCTGTCAACACTGCACTGGCTGCCTATTAAACATCGCATACATTTTAAAATCTTGCTTATTACTTACAAAGCACTAAATGGTTTATCTCCAGTACTTGAGCGAGCTCTTAACACATTATACTCCATCACGTCTACTGCGCTCTCTAAACTCTGGCCAGTTGATCATACCGAGAATATCCAAATCAACTGCAGGCGGTCGATCCTTTTCCTATTTAGCTCCTAAACTCTGGAACTCTTCCTAGCATTGTTGGGGAAGCACACACACTCTGTCAGTTTAAATCTAGACTAAACACACATCTCTTTACTGTGGCATACACATAAAACACTTTCTCAATGAAATGATTGTTAGGCTGCATTAACTAGGTCAGCCGGAACCGGGAACACTTCCCATAACACCTGATGTACTCGTGACATCATCAGAAGAATGACATCTAC
>CM042255.1:52673495-52695995 GCA_023566225.1 Romanogobio albipinnatus | reverse complement strand
TGTGAGTGAGAGTGAGTGTGAGTGAGAGTGAGTGAGAGTGAGTGTGAGTGAGTGAGAGTGAGTGAGAGTGAGTGAGAGTGAGTGAGAGTGAGTGTGTGCGGGAGTGAGAGTGAGTGAGTGTGAGAGTGAGAGTGAGTGTGAGTGAGAGTGAGTGAGTGTGAGTGAGAGTGAGTGAGAGTGAGAGTGAGTGAGAGTGAGTGAGTGTGAGTGTGAGTGTGTGCGGGAGTGAGTGAGTGTGAGTGAGAGTGAGAGTGAGTGAGTGCGGGAGTGAGTGTGAGTGAGTGTGAGTGAGTGTGAGTGAGAGTGAGTGAGTGAGAGTGAGTGAGAGTGAGTGAGTGAGTGAGTGCGGGAGTGAGTGTGAGTGAGTGTGAGTGAGTGTGAGTGAGTGAGAGTGTGTGAGTGAGTGTGAGTGAGTGAGTGAGTGCGAGAGTGAGAGTGAGTGAGTGAGTGAGTGAGTGAGTGAGTGAGAGTGAGTGAGAGTGAGTGAGTGAGTGCGAGAGTGAGTGAGTGCGAGAGTGAGTGAGAGTGAGTGAGTGAGTGTGAGTGAGTGAGTGAGTGCGTGCGAGAGTGAGTGAGAGTGAGTGAGTGAGTGAGTGTGTGTGTGAGTCAGTGTTGGAGTACTCGAGTCCGACTCGAGACTCCGTTCTCTGGACTGATGACTCGTACTTGGACTCGAGTCTCGAGGTCCAGGATATATAAAATCGGACTTGAGCATTCATCAAATGAATTACGTTGTTTCTGACTAAATAGGTTATACAAATTGTATATAACATGTTACACTTTTCCTGTCTCGGGCTCCAAGACCGGCCGTGATCTATTTTTTCCCTCACAGACACCGCTCGCTCTCCTTGCTTGACCACACACTCACTGACTGACGTCACTCACTTTACGCCGCATTCATTCTCGTGCTTTATTCGCGGGATAAATTTTGGAAAATGCAGAAATATGTGCCCCGGATCGTGAGGTTCGCCTACACGGATTTTGAATCTAATGCTGGAAAGAGCAGCGCTAAATGTTGTGTGTGTAAACGCACAATTGAAGAAAAGACTGGGACAACTTCCAACTTTAACAGACACCTGTCACGGATGCACCCAGAAAAGTAAGTAAAATGCTTTCCATTGGCTAACATTAGCTTAAAAAAAACTATTATTGCCTAATGCATATATGATAAACAGAGGAAGCTAGGGTTGGGCGATGTCTGCCTATTTGGCATCAGACGTCGACGATGTACAGTGAAGCGAATGTACAGTGAAGCGAATGTACGGTGAGGCGAATGCACGGTGAGGCGAATGCACGGTGAGGCGAATGCACGGTGAGGCGAATGCACGGTGAGGCGAATGCACGGTGAGGCGAATGCACGGTGAGGCGAATGCACGGTGAGGCGAATGCACGGTGAGGCGAATGCACGGTGAGGCGAATGTACGGTGAGGCGAATGCACGGTGAGGCGAATGCACGGTGAGGCGAATGCACGGTGAGGCGAATGCACGGTGAGGCGAATGCACGGTGAGGCGAATGCACGGTGAGGCGAATGCACGGTGAGGCGAATGCACGGTGAGGCGAATGCACGGTGAGGCGAATGCACGGTGAGGCGAATGCACAGTGAGGCGAATGCACGGTGAGGCGAATGTACGGTGAGGCGAATGCACAGTGAGGCGAATGCACGGTGAGGCGAATGCACGGTGAGGCGAATGCACGGTGAGGCGAATGCACGGTGAGGCGAATGCACGGTGAGGCGAATGCACGGTGAGGCGAATGCACGGTGACGTGACTGCCAGATTCAAACTGTGCTTTCTGCAATGGCTGGCGCTGAGCCAAAGACGGACGCCCTCAGCGCTTAATCCCGTTTATGTTTATTTTAGATTTCAGATATTTAAATACTAGGGCTGGGCAAATCAACGCGTTAACGCTGGCGATTAATTTTTTCAGTTTAACGCATTTTCAGCATCCGTTTTTATATCAATTTTTGCCCAGCGTTACATGAAAACGCTCATATTTGTATAAATGCTTCCAACCGACAAGACACAAGAGAACGCGCTGTATGTCAATGTCCTGTGTGTGTGTGTGTGTGTGTGTGTGTGTGTGTGTCAGTGTCCTGTCTGTGTGGCGCACAGACAGACTAGCCTCAGTCTCCTGCTCTCATCGAGTTCTCTTTTGCTAATGAACAAACGATAACAACAACACCACAGAGAATTGTGAGTATTCTCATATTAGGACTCTTAAATTATTTAAATAACGTCTTAAATGAACTTAAAGAGTTGTGAGGAAATGAGATGCGCGGGACGCAATATTTTTTTCCCCAGGATGGTAGGGGAAGGTACCGCCTTTTTCGTCTATGATTGGCTAGAAGGGCTCTCCTCCGATTGGTTATTTGATTTGATCGTGAAACGTCATATATCTCACGTTCGTGGCAGGCTGTCAGCTCGTCTGTTTTGATCGTCTTTACAACAGAAGTAAACGAAGTCAATCCAACATAGCCTACTAAGAAAGGCGCTATATGTGCGTGTCTTCATTTTTATATTTCAAGTTCACAATTCCATAGCCTGTTTAGATCGTGTTTAGATTAGTCTTAGCTGTTTGGGGTAATTTTGTGACGAACGTGAACTTGGGAGTACAAATCTGACCAGCCTACGTTTCGTAGACTCGCCGTGGCTCTCGAGTACTGAACAGTTAGAGTGCATAAGCATATTTAGGCCTATTCATTGCCTTGGTTTAAGATGTATGCAATACAATAAAACGGCACTATTTTGCCCAGCTGTGTGCAGTGCAGTGCACTATTCTAGTTAATGAAAATTAGTGATGCATCATCAAGCTCAGCTTTGACTTAAGGTCCATTAAATAATACAAAATTATTACCAAAAAAGTAAGTAAAAGCACATATAAAAGGCACAAACAATTGGTACCAGCTGGTGCTGCTGATCAGCAACCATGCTCTCACACACACACACACACCATAGGCAAGACGAGAGACAGTGGATTCATGACCCGTGACAATCACAGATGAATGAAGCCGCAGTCAGCCAATTGTAGAAGTGGAGACTTTAAAGGTGCCAGAGTGGAGACATGTAGGCACTGGGGGCTCAAGACTCGACTCGAACACGGGACTCGAGACTCGACTCGGACTCGACAGTTGGTGACTCGACTACAACACTGGTGTGAGTGTGTGTGTGAGGTGTGTGTGTGTGAGTGAGTGTGAGTGAGTGAGTGAGTGTGTGTGAGTGTGTGAGTGTGTGAGTGTGTGAGTGTGTGTGTGTGTGTGTGTGTGTGTGTGTGTGCGGGAGTGAGTGAGTGTGGGTGTGGGTGTGTGTAGATGCAAACATCCAGCGGTCAGAGAGCTCAAAAACAGACACAAAGTAACAGTAAAAGTGTGTGTGTGTGTGTGTGTGTGTGTGGGAAACCCTCCGGATTCAAAGCGAAACAGAAACAGGATTTTCCCGTCAGTGGATCTTCAAGGGCGCGCGCACACAGAACAACAGAAGCTTCTGATCGTTTATTAATATCTGTGTGTGTATGAACTAAAGTTACTCACTCCGCTGATTGTGTTGTCATGGAGACCCGAGCCGAACCGAACCTCATCACCGGATCCAACTGAACCCGAGAGCTCCTGTCCCGTTACCGGCTGTCACACTCGCATATCCGCGCCTCGGAGCGCGTCAGAAGCAGGTCGAGCCTCGTTCACGGATCGGGATCCAGAGAGACGCTCATCGCACGAACTTCAACCGCGATCACGCGCACGCACAGAAGCAGCTGCGTCGGTGGGCGTCTACGTCAACGTCATCGCGGTTGAAACGGACGTGCCAGTTCGGAAAAGTTACTGTTCTGTCATTTAATCAAATAAAGGTTTGACAAATAAAAATATTCAGGTTTTTATTGACAATATAAATTGTATTATACCAGTTTAGTAATTATTGTTAAATGGAAACTTCTATATGTTAAATAAAACAGAAGTTAATCTACTCAATGATCCGTTATTGTGCAGGAAACCCTCTCGTGTAAAGTGATGATTCTCATGAGTGACATAAACATCTGCCACACACACACACACACACACACACCCCTCCTGACACTGCCCCCCAGCGGCGAGCCTTTGCATTCTTAAATACTCCATCTGCAGTAACTTCAGCTGTAAATAAACTCATTTCTTATCCAAATTTTCAGTTACTATACTCATTACATCAAAAAATAAACTAATTATGTAATGCACGTTACCCATAATGCGTAACTTTACTCATATGTAATGTATGTTACTCATAATGCGTAACTTTACTCATATGTAATGTACGTTACTCATAATGCGTAACTTTACTCATATGTAATGTACGTTACTCATAATGCGTAACTTTACTCATGTAATGCACGTTACTCATAATGCGTAACTTTACTCATATGTAATGCACGTTACCCATAATGCGTAACTTTACTCATATGTAATGCACGTTACCCATAATGCGTAACTTTACTCATATGTAATGTATGTTACTCATAATGCGTAACTTTACTCATATGTAATGTACGTTACTCATAATGCGTAACTTTACTCATATGTAATGCACGTTACTCATAATGCGTAACTTTACTCATATGTAATGTACGTTACTCATAATGCGTAACTTTACTCATGTAATGTACGTTACCCATAATGCGTAACTTTACTCTTATGTAATGTACGTTACTCATAATGCGTAACTTTACTCATGTAATGTACGTTACACATAATGCGTAACTTTACTCATATGTAATGTACGTTACTCATAATGTGTAACTTTACTCATATGTAATGTACGTTACTCATAATGTGTAACTTTACTCATATGTAATGTACGTTACTCATAATGCGTAACTTTACTCATATGTAATGCACGTTACTCATAATGCGTAACTTTACTCATATGTAATGTATGTTACTCATAATGCGTAACTTTACTCATATGTAATGTACGTTATGTATGTTACTCATAATGCGTAACTTTACTCATATGTAATGCACGTTACTCATAATGCGTAACTTTACTCATATGTAATGTACGTTACTCATAATGTGTAACTTTACTCATATGTAATGTACGTTACTCATAAAAAAATATTAACACATGAGATGACGGAAATCATTGTGGTGTGCCACGAAGATGTGAAAAAATAGGCATAAATCTAGCTTACAAATGATTCAGGCTAATTATTTATTTAACCGACGCTATTTTGGGTGGGTTTCTCCCATCCCCATACAACACAACTTCTCTGTCTTTCACTGCTCTTACAAGAACATCAGTCTCCTCGGCTGTGAACCGCTCCTGGTAAATACGCCATAATAATAGCAATCCATAATGGAACTTGCGCACCTGCTTTTAAAGGGAATGTTGGATGACGCTCTGATTGGTTTATTCACGTTACGCCCAAACCACACCTATGAATAATGAAGCTACTTCAGACCAACCCATTTTAGATTTGCGCCGGGCGCAAGAGCCATTTATCCCGCCGGGAAAATAGCAACAGCGCCGAGACCCGCCCACAAAGTTACTTGCGCTTTGCGCTTTGACACTTGCGTTTCAGATCGTTAAAATAGGGCCCATAATGCGTAACTTTACTCATATGTAATGCACGTTACTCATAATGCGTAACTTTACTCATATGTAATGTACGTTACTCATAATGCGTAACTTTACTCATATGTAATGTACGTTACTCATAATGCGTAACTTTACTCATATGTAATGCACGTTACTCATAATGCGTAACTTTACTCATATGTAATGTACGTTACTCATAATGCGTAACTTTACTCATATGTAATGCACGTTACTCATAATGCGTAACTTTACTCATATGTAATGTACGTTACTCATAATGCGTAACTTTACTCATATGTAATGTACGTTACTCATAATGCGTAACTTTACTCATATGTAATGTACGTTACTCATAATGCGTAACTTTACTCATATGTAATGTACCTTACTCATAATGCGTAACTTTACTCATATGTAATGTACGTTACTCATAATGCGTAACTTTACTCATGTAATGCATGTTACTCATAATGTGTAACTTTACTCATATGTAATGTACGTTACTCATAATGCGTAACTTTACTCATATGTAATGTACGTTACTCATAATGCGTAACTTTACTCATATGTAATGTACGTTACTCATAATGCGCAACTTCACTCATATGTAATGTACGTTACACATAATGCGTAACTTTACTCATATGTAATGTACGTTACTCATAATGCGCAACTTCACTCATATGTAATGTACGTTACACATAATGCGTAACTTTACTCATATGTAATGTACGTTACTCATAATGCGCAACTTCACTCATATGTAATGTACGTTACTCATAATGCGCAACTTCACTCATATGTAATGTACGTTACACATAATGCGTAACTTTACTCATATGTAATGTACGTTACTCATAATGCGTAACTTTACTCATATGTAATGTACGTTACTCATAATGCGTAACTTTACTCATGTAATGCATGTTACTCATAATGTGTAACTTTACTCATATGTAATGTACGTTACTCATAATGCGTAACTTTACTCATATGTAATGTACGTTACTCATAATGCGTAACTTTACTCATATGTAATGTACGTTACTCATAATGCGTAACTTTACTCATATGTAATGTACGTTACTCATAATGCGTAACTTTACTCATATGTAATGTACCTTACTCATAATGCGTAACTTTACTCATATGTAATGTATGTTACTCATAATGCGTAACTTTACTCATATGTAATGTACGTTACTCACAATGCGTAACTTTACTCATATGTAATGTATGTTACTCATAATGCGTAACTTTACTCATATGTAATGTACGTTACTCATAATGCGTAACTTTACTCATATGTAATGCACGTTACTCATAATGCGTAACTTTACTCATATGTAATGTATGTTACTCATAATGCGTAACTTTACTCATATGTAATGTACGTTATGTATGTTACTCATGATGCGTAACTTTACTCATATGTAATGCACGTTACTCATAATGCGTAACTTTACTCATATGTAATGTACGTTACTCATAATGTGTAACTTTACTCATATGTAATGTACGTTACTCATAAAAAAATATTAACACATGAGATGACGGAAATCATTGTGGTGTGCCACGAAGATGTGAAAAAATAGGCATAAATCTAGCTTACAAATTATTCAGGCTAATTATTTATTTAACCGACGCTATTTTGGGTGGGTTTCTCCCATCCCCATACAACACAACTTCTCTGTCTTTCACTGCTCTTACAAGAACATCAGTCTCCTCGGCTGTGAACCGCTCCTGGTAAATACGCCATAATAATAGCAATCCATAATGGAACTTGCGCACCTGCTTTTAAAGGGAATGTTGGATGACGCTCTGATTGGTTTATTCACGTTACGCCCAAACCACACCTATGAATAATGAAGCTACTTCAGACCAACCCATTTTAGATTTGCGCCGGGCGCAAGAGCCATTTATCCCGCCGGGAAAATAGCAACAGCGCCGAGACCCGCCCACAAAGTTACTTGCGCTTTGCGCTTTGACACTTGCGTTTCAGATCGTTAAAATAGGGCCCATAATGCGTAACTTTACTCATATGTAATGCACGTTACTCATAATGCGTAACTTTACTCATATGTAATGTACGTTACTCATAATGCGTAACTTTACTCATATGTAATGTACGTTACTCATAATGCGTAACTTTACTCATATGTAATGCACGTTACTCATAATGCGTAACTTTACTCATATGTAATGTACGTTACTCATAATGCGTAACTTTACTCATATGTAATGCACGTTACTCATAATGCGTAACTTTACTCATATGTAATGTACGTTACTCATAATGCGTAACTTTACTCATATGTAATGTACGTTACTCATAATGCGTAACTTTACTCATATGTAATGTACGTTACTCATAATGCGTAACTTTACTCATATGTAATGTACCTTACTCATAATGCGTAACTTTACTCATATGTAATGTACGTTACTCATAATGCGTAACTTTACTCATGTAATGCATGTTACTCATAATGTGTAACTTTACTCATATGTAATGTACGTTACTCATAATGCGTAACTTTACTCATATGTAATGCACGTTACTCATAATGCGTAACTTTACTCATATGTAATGTACGTTACTCATAATGCGCAACTTCACTCATATGTAATGTACGTTACACATAATGCGTAACTTTACTCATATGTAATGTACGTTACTCATAATGCGTAACTTTACTCATATGTAATGTACGTTACTCATAATGCGTAACTTTACTCATGTAATGCATGTTACTCATAATGTGTAACTTTACTCATATGTAATGTACGTTACTCATAATGCGTAACTTTACTCATATGTAATGTACGTTACTCATAATGCGTAACTTTACTCATATGTAATGTACGTTACTCATAATGCGTAACTTTACTCATATGTAATGTACGTTACTCATAATGCGTAACTTTACTCATATGTAATGCACGTTACTCATAATGCGTAACTTTACTCATATGTAATGTACGTTACTCATAATGCGTAACTTTACTCATATGTAATGTACGTTACTCATAATGCGTAACTTTACTCATATGTAATGTATGTTACTCATAATGCGTAACTTTACTCATATGTAATGCACGTTACTCATAATGCGTAACTTTACTCATATGTAATGTACGTTACTCATAATGCGTAACTTTACTCATATGTAATGTACCTTACTCATAATGCGTAACTTCACTCATATGTAATGTACGTTACACATAATGCGTAACTTTACTCATATGTAATGTACGTTACTCATAATGCGTAACTTTACTCATATGTAATGTACGTTACTCATAATACGTAACTTTACTCATGTAATGCATGTTACTCATAATGTGTAACTTTACTCATGTAATGTACGTTACACATAATGCGTAACTTTACTCATATGTAATGCACGTTACTCATAATGCGTAACTTTACTCATATGTAATGTACGTTACTCATAATGCGTAACTTTACTCATATGTAATGTACGTTACCCATAATGCGTAACTTTACTCATATGTAATGCATGTTACTCATAATGTGTAACTTTACTCATATGTAATGTACGTTACTCATAATGCGTAACTTTACTCATATGTAATGCACGTTACTCATAATGCGTAACTTTACTCATATGTAATGTACGTTACTCATAATGCGTAACTTCACTCATATGTAATGTACGTTACACATAATGCGTAACTTTACTCATATGTAATGTACGTTACTCATAATGCGTAACTTTACTCATGTAATGCATGTTACTCATAATGTGTAACTTTACTCATATGTAATGTACGTTACTCATAATGCGTAACTTTACTCATATGTAATGTACGTTACTCATAATGCGTAACTTTACTCATATGTAATGTACGTTACTCATAATGCGTAACTTTACTCATATGTAATGTACGTTACTCATAATGCGTAACTTTACTCATATGTAATGCACGTTACTCATAATGCGTAACTTTACTCATATGTAATGTACGTTACTCATAATGCGTAACTTTACTCATATGTAATGTACGTTACTCATAATGCGTAACTTTACTCATATGTAATGTACGTTACTCATAATGCGTAACTTTACTCATATGTAATGTATGTTACTCATAATGCGTAACTTTACTCATATGTAATGCACGTTACTCATAATGCGTAACTTTACTCATATGTAATGTACGTTACTCATAATGCGTAACTTTACTCATATGTAATGTACCTTACTCATAATGCGTAACTTCACTCATATGTAATGTACGTTACACATAATGCGTAACTTTACTCATATGTAATGTACGTTACTCATAATGCGTAACTTTACTCATATGTAATGTACGTTACTCATAATACGTAACTTTACTCATGTAATGCATGTTACTCATAATGTGTAACTTTACTCATGTAATGTACGTTACACATAATGCGTAACTTTACTCATATGTAATGCACGTTACTCATAATGCGTAACTTTACTCATATGTAATGTACGTTACTCATAATGCGTAACTTTACTCATATGTAATGTACGTTACCCATAATGCGTAACTTTACTCATATGTAATGCACGTTACTCATAATGCGTAACTTTACTCATATGTAATGTACGTTACTCATAATGCGTAACTTCACTCATATGTAATGTACGTTACTCATAATGTGTAACTTTACTCATATGTAATGTACGTTACCCATAATGCGTAACTTTACTCATATGTAATGTACGTTACTCATAATGCGTAACTTTACTCATATGTAATGCACGTTACTCATAATGCGTAACTTTACTCATATGTAATGTACGTTACTCATAATGCGTAACTTTACTCATATGTAATGTACGTTACTCATAATGCGTAACTTTACTCATGTAATGCATGTTACTCATAATGTGTAACTTTACTCATATGTAATGTACGTTACTCATAATGCGTAACTTTACTCATATGTAATGTACGTTACTCATAATGCGTAACTTTACTCATGTAATGCATGTTACTCATAATGTGTAACTTTACTCATATGTAATGTACGTTACTCATAATGTGTAACTTTACTCATATGTAATGTACGTTACCCATAATGCGTAAGTTTACTCATATGTAATGTACGTTACTCATAATGCGTAACTTTACTCATATGTAATGTACGTTACTCATAATGCATAACTTTACTCATATGTAATGTACGTTACTCATAATGTGTAACTTTACTCTTATGTAATGTACGTTACTCATAATGTGTAACTTTACTCTTATGTAATGTACGTTACTCATAATGTGTAACTTTACTCATATGTAATGTACGTTACTCATAATGTGTAACTTTACTCATATGTAATGTACGTTACTCATAATGCGTAACTTTACTCATATGTAATGTACGTTACTCATAATGCGTAACTTTACTCATATGTAATGTACGTTACTCATAATGCGTAACTTTACTCATATGTAATGTACGTTACTCATAATGCGTAACTTTACTCATATGTAATGTACGTTACCCATAATGCGTAACTTTACTCATATGTAATGTACGTTACTCATAATGCGTAACTTTACTCATATGTAATGTACGTTACTCATAATGCGTAACTTTACTCATATTTAATGTACCCTACTCATAATGCGTAAGTTTACTCATATGTAATGTACGTTACTCATAATGCGTAACTTTACTCATATGTAATGTACGTTACTCATAATGCGTAACTTTACTCATATGTAATGTACGTTACTCATAATGCGTAACTTTACTCATATTTAATGTACCTTACTCATAATGCGTAACTTTACTCATATGTAATGTACGTTACTCATAATGCGTAACTTTACTCATATGTAATGTACGTTACTCATAATGCGTAACTTTACTCATATGTAATGTATGTTACTCATAATGCGTAACTTTACTCATATGTAATGCACGTTACTCATAATGCGTAACTTTACTCATATGTAATGTACCTTACTCATAATGCGTAACTTCACTCATATGTAATGTACGTTACACATAATGTGTAACTTTACTCATATGTAATGTACGTTACTCATAATGCGTAACTTTACTCATATGTAATGTACGTTACTCATAATACGTAACTTTACTCATGTAATGCATGTTACTCATAATACGTAACTTTACTCATGTAATGCATGTTACTCATAATGTGTAACTTTACTCATGTAATGTACGTTACACATAATGCGTAACTTTACTCATATGTAATGCACGTTACTCATAATGCGTAACTTTACTCATATGTAATGTACGTTACTCATAATGCGTAACTTTACTCATATGTAATGTACGTTACCCATAATGCGTAACTTTACTCATATGTAATGCACGTTACTCATAATGCGTAACTTTACTCATATGTAATGTACGTTACTCATAATGCGTAACTTCACTCATATGTAATGTACGTTACTCATAATGTGTAACTTTACTCATATGTAATGTACGTTACCCATAATGCGTAACTTTACTCATATGTAATGTACGTTACTCATAATGCGTAACTTTACTCATATGTAATGCACGTTACTCATAATGCGTAACTTTACTCATATGTAATGTACGTTACTCATAATGCGTAACTTTACTCATATGTAATGTACCTTACTCATAATGCGTAACTTCACTCATATGTAATGTACGTTACACATAATGCGTAACTTTACTCATATGTAATGTACGTTACTCATAATGCGTAACTTTACTCATATTTAATGTACCTTACTCATAATGCGTAATTTTACTCATATGTAATGTACGTTACTCATAATGCGTAACTTTACTCATATGTAATGTACCTTACTCATAATGCGTAACTTCACTCATATGTAATGTACGTTACTCATAATGCGTAACTTTACTCATATTTAATGTACCTTACTCATAATGCGTAATTTTACTCATATGTAATGTACGTTACTCATAATGCGTAACTTTACTCATATGTAATGTACGTTACTCATAATGCGTAACTTCACTCATATGTAATGTACGTTACTCATAATGCGTAACTTTACTCATATGTAATGTACGTTACTCATAATGCGTAACTTTACTCATATGTAATGTACGTTACCCATAATGCGTAAGTTTACTCATATGTAATGTACGTTACTCATAATGCGTAACTTTACTCATATGTAATGTACGTTACTCATAATGCGTAACTTTACTCATATGTAATGTACGTTACTCATAATGCGTAACTTTACTCATATTTAATGTACCTTACTCATAATGCGTAACTTTACTCATATTTAATGTACCTTACTCATAATGCGTAACTTTACTCATATGTAATGTACGTTACCCATAATGCGTAAGTTTACTCATATGTAATGTACGTTACTCATAATGCGTAACTTTACTCATATGTAATGTACGTTACCCATAATGCGTAACTTTACTCATATGTAATGTACGTTACTCATAATGTGTAACTTTACTCATATGTAATGTACGTTACCCATAATGCGTAACTTTACTCATATGTAATGTACGTTACTCATAATGTGTAACTTTACTCATATGTAATGTACGTTACTCATATTGTGTAACTTTACTCATATGTAATGTACGTTACTCATAATGTGTAACTTTACTCATATGTAATGTACGTTACTCATAATGCGTAACTTTACTCATATGTAATGTACGTTACTCATATTGTGTAACTTTACTCATATGTAATGTACGTTACTCATATTGTGTAACTTTACTCATATGTAATGTACGTTACTCATAATGCATAACTTTACTCATATGTAATGCATGTTACCCATGTGTAACTTTACTCGTACGCCAACACTGCTCATTTCAGGTGAGAGTTAGCACACCTGATTGTTACTCAGAGGAGCTGCAGTAGAAGTGAGTGGTTTTGAATCAGAATGATCAGCTGACTCTGGTAGAGCCGAGGCGAGAGCTGTGTTTCTGTGATGGTGTTCTGACATCATGACATGCAAAGTTCAACTCGTACTCTAAAACTGTATTATTGTGTCAAAGAGAGAGAGACAGACCATGGAGGATCTCAAATCTTTTATAGGATTTTTTTAAAAACATCATTTTATGAAAAATACTCGCATTAAACAATTACAGTGGTTTCGATCACACGCGTGTGCAGTGCAGTGATGCTGTGTCCGGTGAGGAGGATGTCCAGTATCTGTGGGGAGCAGCTCATTAATAACCAGACCTCATCTTGATTTCACACACATCAGTTCTGTGTGTTTCATGAGGCTAGACTCAGAGCTTGTCTGAGGTCATGGAAAAACCTGACCAGTCCGGTGGCCATAGCCGAGTCCACGGCCGTCTGCGGGAGCATCCCCCTCAGGTCCGTCTGGATGTATCCGGTCAGTAAACTGAGCGCGGGATCCTCCGTCGGCACACAGAACCAGCCGCACGGGTGATTGAATCCTCGCACCAGCCCCGGCTTCTGCTCGGCATGATCCACGCTCACACCTGCACAACACACACATCACATTCAGACTGACCACAGGTCAGGACTCACTGTTAGACCACACGCTTCAGACTGACACACGCTTCATACTGACACACGCTTCAGACTGACACACGCTTCAGACTGACACACGCTTCATACTGACACACGCTTCAGACTGACACACGCTTCAGACTGACACACGCTTCAGACTGACACACGCCTCAGACTGACACACGCTTCAGACTGACACACGCTTCATACTGACACACGCTTCAGACTGACACACGCTTCAGACTGACACACGCTTCATACTGACACACGCTTCATACTGACACACGCTTCATACTGACACACGCTTCAGACTGACACACGCTTCATACTGACACACGCTTCAGACTGACACACGCTTCAGACTGACACACGCTTCATACTGACACACGCTTCAGACTGACACACGCTTCATACTGACACACGCTTCAGACTGACACACGCTTCATACTGACACACGCTTCATACTGACACGCTTCAGACTGACACACGCTTCATACTGACACACGCTTCAGACTGACACACGCTTCAGACTGACACACGCTTCAGACTGACACACGCTTCATACTGACCACACGCCTCAGACTGACACACGCTTCAGACTGACACACGCCTCAGACTGACACACGCTTCAGACTGACACACGCTTCATACTGACACACGCTTCAGACTGACACACGCTTCAGACTGACACACGCTTCATACTGACCACACGCCTCAGACTGACACACGCTTCAGACTGACACACGCCTCAGACTGACACACGCTTCAGACTGACACACGCCTCAGACTGACACACGCTTCAGACTGACACACGCTTCATACTGACACACGCTTCAGACTGACACACGCTTCAGACTGACACACGCTTCATACTGACACACGCTTCATACTGACACACGCTTCATACTGACACACGCTTCAGACTGACACACGCTTCATACTGACACACGCTTCAGACTGACACACGCTTCAGACTGACACACGCTTCATACTGACACACGCTTCAGACTGACACACGCTTCATACTGACACACGCTTCAGACTGACACACGCTTCATACTGACACACGCTTCATACTGACACGCTTCAGACTGACACACGCCTCAGACTGACACACGCTTCAGACTGACCACACGCCTCAGACTGACACACGCTTCATACTGACACACGCTTCAGACTGACACACGCTTCATACTGACACACGCTTCAGACTGACACACGCTTCATACTGACACACGCTTCAGACTGACACACGCTTCATACTGACACACGCTTCAGACTGACACACGCTTCATACTGACACACGCTTCAGACTGACACACGCTTCATACTGACACACGCTTCATACTGACACACGCTTCATACTGACACACGCTTCAGACTGACACACGCTTCATACTGACACACGCTTCATACTGACACACGCTTCAGACTGACACACGCTTCATACTGACACACGCTTCAGACTGACACACGCTTCATACTGACACACGCTTCATACTGACACACGCTTCAGACTGACACACGCTTCATACTGACACACGCTTCATACTGACACACGCTTCAGACTGACACACGCTTCAGACTGACACACGCTTCAGACTGACACACGCTTCATACTGACACACGCTTCAGACTGACACACGCTTCATACTGACACACGCTTCAGACTGACACACGCTTCATACTGACACACGCTTCATACTGACACACGCTTCAGACTGACACACGCTTCATACTGACACACGCTTCAGACTGACACACGCTTCAGACTGACACACGCTTCAGACTGACACACGCTTCATACTGACACACGCTTCATACTGACACACGCTTCAGACTGACACACGCTTCATACTGACACACGCTTCAGACTGACACACGCTTCAGACTGACACACGCTTCAGACTGACACACGCT
The DNA here is from genome assembly GCA_023566225.1 of Romanogobio albipinnatus. NCBI lineage: Eukaryota > Metazoa > Chordata > Actinopteri > Cypriniformes > Gobionidae > Romanogobio > Romanogobio albipinnatus. The sequence goes on along the minus strand of CM042255.1, from coordinate 52,680,000 downwards.
TCAGACTGACACACGCTTCATACTGACACACGCTTCAGACTGACACACGCTTCAGACTGACACACGCTTCAGACTGACACACGCTTCAGACTGACACACGCTTCAGACTGACACACGCTTCAGACTGACACACGCCTCAGACTGACACACGCCTCAGACTGACACGCCTCAGACTGACACACGCTTCAGACTGACACACGCTTCATACTGACACACGCTTCAGACTGACACACGCCTCAGACTGACACACGCCTCAGACTGACACACGCTTCATACTGACACACGCTTCAGACTGACCACACGCCTCAGACTGACACACGCTTCATACTGACACACGCTTCATACTGACACACGCTTCAGACTGACACACGCTTCATACTGACACACGCCTCAGACTGACACACGCCTCAGACTGACACACGCCTCAGACTGACACACGCCTCAGACTGACACGCCTCAGACTGACACACGCCTCAGACTGACACACGCCTCAGACTGACACACGCTTCAGACTGACACACGCCTCAGACTGACACACGCTTCATACTGACACACGCTTCATACTGACACACGCTTCAGACACGCTAGAGACTGACACACGCTTCATACTGACACACGCTTCAGACACGCTAGAGACTGACACCCGCTTCATACTGACACACGCTTCAGACACGCTTCAGACTGACACACGCTTCAGACTGACACACGCTTCAGACTGACACACGCCTCAGACTGACCACACGCTTCATAATGACACACGCTTCATACTGACACACGCTTCAGACACACTAGAGACTGACACACGCTTCATACTGACACACGCTTCAGACTGACACACGCTTCAGACTGACACACGCTTCAGACTGACACACGCCTCAGACTGACACACGCTTCAGACTGACCACACGCTTCAGACTGACCACACGCTTCATACTGACACACGCTTCAGACTGACACACGCTTCAGACTGACACACGCTTCAGACTGATACACGCTTCAGACTGACACACGCCTCCAACTGACACACGCCTCCGACTGACACACGCTTCAGACTGACCACACGCTTCAGACTGACACACGCTTCAGACTGACACACGCTTCAGACTGACCACACGCTTCAGACTGACACACGCTTCAGACTGACACACGCTTCAGACTGACACACGCCTCCGACTGACACACGCTTCAGACTGACCACACGCTTCAGACTGACACACGCTTCAGACTGACACACGCTTCAGACTGACCACACGCTTCAGACTGACACACGCTTCAGACTGACCACACGCTTCAGACTGACACACGCTTCAGACTGACACACGCTTCAGACTGATACACGCTTCAGACTGACACACGCCTCCGACTGACACACGCCTCCGACTGACACACGCTTCAGACTGACACACGCTTCAGACTGACACACGCTTCAGACTGACCACACGCTTCAGACTGACACACGCTTCAGATTGACACACGCCTCAGACTGACACACGCTTCAGACTGACACACGCTTCAGACTGACACACGCTTCATACTGACCACACGCTTCAGATTGACACACGCTTCAGACTGACCACACGCTTCAGACTGACACACGCTTCAGACTGACCACACGCTTCAGACTGACCACACGCTTCAGACTGACACACGCTTCAGACTGACCACACGCTTCATACTGACACACGCTTCAGACTGACCACACGCTTCAGACTGACCACACGCTTCAGACTGACACACGCTTCAGACTGACACACGCTTCAGACTGACACACGCTTCAGACTGACACACGCCTCAGACTGACACGCTTCAGACTGACACACGCTTCAGACTGACACACGCTTCAGACTGACACGCTTCAGACTGACCACACGCCTCAGACTGACACACGCCTCATACTGACACACGCCTCAGACTGACACACGCTTCAGACTGACACACGCTTCAGACTGACCACACGCTTCATACTGACACACGCCTCAGACTGACACACGCTTCAGACTAACCACACGCTTCAGACTGACCACACGCTTCAGACTGACACACGCTTCAGACTGACACACGCCTCATACTGACACACGCTTCAGACTGACCACACGCTTCAGACTGACACACGCTTCAGACTGACCACACGCTTCATACTGACACACGCCTCAGACTGACACACGCTTCAGACTGACCACACGCTTCAGACTGACCACACGCTTCAGACTGACACACGCTTCAGACTGACCACACGCTTCAGACTGACCACACGCTTCAGACTGACCCACGCTTCATACTGACACACGCTTCAGACTGACACACGCCTCATACTGACACACGCCTCAGACTGACACACGCTTCAGACTGACACACGCTTCAGACTGACACACGCTTCAGACTGACCACACGCTTCAGACTGACCACACGCTTCAGACTGACACACGCTTCAGACTGACACACGCTTCAGACTGACCACACGCTTCAGACTGACACACGCTTCAGACTGACACACGCTTCAGACTGACCCACGCTTCAGACTGACAAACGCTTCATACTGACCCACGCTTCAGACTGACACACGCTTCAGACTGACACACGCTTCATACTGACCCACGCTTCATACTGACCACACGCTTCAGACTGACCACACGCTTCAGACTGACACACGCTTCATACTGACACACGCCTCAGACTGACACACGCTTCATACTGACCCACGCTTCAGACTGACACACGCTTCATACTGACACACGCCTCAGACTGACACACGCTTCATACTGACACACGCTTCAGACTGACCACATGCTTCAGACTGACCACACGCTTCAGACTGACACACGCCTCAGACTGACACACGCTTCAGACTGACCACACGCTTCAGACTGACCACACGCCTCAGACTGACACACGCCTCAGACTGACACACGCCTCAGACTGACACACGCCTCCAGACTGACACACGCTTCAGACTGACCACACGCTTCAGACTGACCACACGCTTCAGACTGACCACACGCTTCAGACTGACACACGCCTCAGACTGACCACACGCTTCAGACTGACCACACGCTTCAGACTGACCACACGCTTCAGACTGACACACGCCTCAGACTGACACACGCTTCATACTGACACACGCTTCATACTGACCACACGCTTCAGACTGACCACACGCTTCAGACTGACCACACGCCTCAGACTGACACACGCCTCAGACTGACACACGCCTCAGACTGACACACGCTTCATACTGACACACGCTTCATACTGACACACGCTTCAGACTGACACACGCCTCAGACTGACACACGCTTCATACTGACACACGCCTCAGACTGACACACGCTTCAGACTGACCACACGCTTCATACTGACACACGCTTCAGACTGACACACGCCTCAGACTGACATACGCTTCAGACTGACACACGCCTCAGACTGACACACGCCTCAGACTGACACACGCTTCAGACTGACACACGCCTCAGACTGACACACGCTTCAGACTGACCACACGCTTCATACTGACACACGCTTCAGACTGACACACGCCTCAGACTGACACACGCCTCAGACTGACACACGCCTCAGACTGACACACGCCTCAGACTGACACACGCCTCAGACTGACACACGCCTCAGACTGACACACGCCTCAGACTGACACACGCCTCAGACTGACACACGCTTCAGACTGACACACGCTTCAGACTGACACACGCCTCAGACTGACACACGCCTCAGACTGACACACGCCTCAGACTGACCACACGCTTCATACTGACACACGCTTCAGACTGACACACGCTTCAGACTGACCACACGCCTCAGACTGACACACGCTTCAGACTGACACACGCCTCAGACTGACACACGCTTCAGACTGACACACGCCTCAGACTGACACACGCTTCAGACTGACCACACGCTTCATACTGACACACGCTTCAGACTGACACACGCTTCAGACTGACCACACGCCTCAGACTGACACACGCTTGAGACTGAAACACGCCTCAGACTGACACACGCCTCAGACTGACACACGCTTCAGACTGACACACGCCTCAGACTGACACACGCCTCAGACTGACAACACGCTTCATACTGACACACGCTTCAGACTGACACACGCTTCAGACTGACCACACGCTTCATACTGACACACGCTTCAGACTGACACACGCTTCAGACTGACCACACGCTTCATACTGACACACGCCTCAGACTGACCACACGCTTCATACTGACACACGCTTCAGACTGACACACGCTTCAGACTGACCACACGCCTCAGACTGACACACGCTTCAGACTGACACACGCCTCAGACTGACACACGCTTCAGACTGACACACGCTTCAGACTGACACACGCCTCAGACTGACACACGCCTCAGACTGACACACGCCTCAGACTGACACACGCCTCAGACTGACACACGCCTCAGACTGACACACGCCTCAGACTGACACACGCTTCATACTGACACACGCCTCAGACTGACACACGCCTCAGACTGACACACGCCTCAGACTGACACACGCCTCAGACTGACACACGCCTCAGACTGACACACGCCTCAGACTGACCACACGCTTCAGACTGACACACGCCTCAGACTGACCACACGCTTCATACTGACACACGCTTCATACTGACACACGCCTCAGACTGACACACGCCTCAGACTGACACACGCCTCAGACTGACCACACGCTTCATACTGACACACGCTTCAGACTGACACACGCCTCAGACTGACCACACGCTTCAGACTGACCACACGCTTCAGACTGACACACGCTTCAGACTGACACACGCCTCAGACTGACACACGCCTCAGACTGACCACACGCCTCATACTGACACACGCCTCAGACTGACCACACGCTTCAGACTGACACACGCTTCAGACTGACACACGCCTCAGACTGACCACACGCCTCAGACTGACACACGCTTCAGACTGACCACACGCTTCATACTGACACACGCTTCATACTGACACACGCTTCATACTGACACACGCCTCAGACTGACACACGCCTCATACTGACACACGCTTCATACTGACACACGCTTCAGACTGACACACGCCTCAGACTGACACACGCTTCATACTGACACACGCCTCAGACTGACACACGCCTCAGACTGACACACGCTTCAGACTGACCACACGCTTCATACTGACACACGCTTCAGACTGACACACGCCTCAGACTGACACACGCTTCAGACTGACACACGCCTCAGACTGACGCACGCTTCAGACTGACACACGCCTCAGACTGACACACGCCTCAGACTGACACACGCTTCAGACTGACACACGCCTCAGACTGACGCACGCTTCAGACTGACACACGCCTCAGACTGACACACGCTTCAGACTGACCACACGCCTCAGACTGACACACGCCTCAGACTGACACACGCCTCAGACTGACACACGCCTCAGACTGACACACGCTTCAGACTGACACACGCCTCAGACTGACACACGCTTCAGACTGACACACGCCTCAGACTGACACACGCTTCAGACTGACCACACGCTTCATACTGACACACGCTTCAGACTGACACACGCCTCAGACTGACACACGCTTCAGACTGACACACGCCTCAGACTGACACACGCCTCAGACTGACACACGCTTCAGACTGACACACGCCTCAGACTGACACACGCTTCAGACTGACACACGCCTCAGACTGACACACGCCTCAGACTGACACACGCTTCAGACTGACACACGCCTCAGACTGACACACGCCTCAGACTGACACACGCTTCAGACTGACACACGCCTCAGACTGACACACGCCTCAGACTGACACACGCCTCAGACTGACACACGCCTCAGACTGACACACGCTCAGACTGACACACGCCTCAGACTGACACACGCTCAGACTGACACACGCCTCAGACTGACACACGCCTCAGACTGACACACGCCTCAGACTGACACACGCCTCAGACTGACACACGCTTCAGACTGACACACGCCTCAGACTGACACACGCCTCAGACTGACACACGCCTCAGACTGACACACGCCTCAGACTGACACACGCTTCAGACTGACACACGCCTCAGACTGACACACGCTTCAGACTGACACACGCTTCAGACTGACACACGCCTTCAGACTGACACACGCCTCAGACTGACACACGCCTCAGACTGACCACACGCTTCAGACTGACACACGCTTCAGACTGACACACGCCTCAGACTGACCACACGCTCAGACTGACACACGCTCAGACTGACACACGCCTCAGACTGACACACGCCTCAGACTGACACACGCCTCAGACTGACCACACGCTTCAGACTGACACACGCTTCAGACTGACACACGCTTCAGACTGACACACGCTTCATACTGACACACGCCTCAGACTGACACACGCCTCAGACTGACACACGCTTCAGACTGACCACACGCTTCATACTGACACACGCTTCAGACTGACACACGCTTCATACTGACACACGCCTCAGACT
>CM042255.1:52640307-52673255 GCA_023566225.1 Romanogobio albipinnatus | reverse complement strand
TGACCGGTTCCCGCGGTCACAGCCGACATGAGTGACCCGTTCCCGCGGTCACAGCCGACATGAGTGACCCGTTCCCGCGGTCACAGCCGACATGAGTGACCCGTTCCCGCGGTCACAGCCGACATGAGTGACCCGTTCCCGCGGTCACAGCCGGTGCTGAGCGACTGAACTCACAGGAAGCCGCTGAACTCGTCCGAGGGTCTCCTCCAAACGGTCACGTCCTTCTGAAAGAATGCATGACAACAACTGACCAGTTTAAAACACGCCAAACAACAACACACCAAACAACAACACGCGGGAAATATTCAACTGACTGGACATTCAACGAACCGATCTCTTAGCGACGCTCCACTCGGCTTCACTCAGACTGTGATAGGACACGAGAGTCTCCCGCAGCTGCAGAGACACCATCTGAAACATGATTATTAATAACTGCCCATCTGACACATGATTATTAATAACTGCCCATCTGACACATGATTCATTAATAACTGCCCATCTGACACATGATTCATTAATAACTGCCCATCTGACACATGATTATTAATAACTGCCCATCTGACACATGAATCATTAATAACTGCCCATCTGACACATGATTATTAATAACTGCCCATCTGACACATGATCATTAATAACTGCCCATCTGACACATGATATTAATAACTGCCCATCTGACACATGATTATTAATAACTGCCCATCTGACACATGATCATTAATAACTGCCCATCTGACACATGATTATTAATAACTGCCCATCTGACACATGATTATTAATAACTGCCCATCTGACACATGATTATTAATAACTGCCCATCTGACACATGATCATTAATAACTGCCCATCTGACACATGATCATTAATAACTGCCCATCTGACACATGATCATTAATAACTGCCCATCTGACACATGATTATTAATAACTGCCCATCTGACACATGATCATTAATAACTGCCCATCTGACACATGATTATTAATAACTGCCCATCTGACACATGATCATTAATAACTGCCCATCTGACACATGATCATTAATAACTGCCCATCTGACACATGATCATTAATAACTGCCCATCTGACACATGATCATTAATAACTGCCCATCTGAAACATGATCATTAATAACTGCCCATCTGACACATGATTATTAATAACTGCCCATCTGACACATGATCATTAATAACTGCCCATCTGACACATGATTATTAATAACTGCCCATCTGACACATGATTATTAATAACTGCCCATCTGACACATGATCATTAATAACTGCCCATCTGAACATGATTATTAATAACTGCCCATCTGACACATGATTATTAATAACTGCCCATCTGACACATGATCATTAATAACTGCCCATCTGACACATGATTATTAATAACTGCCCATCTGACACATGATTATTAATAACTGCCCATCTGAAACATGATTATTAATAACTGCCCATCTGACACATGATTATTAATAACTGCCCATCTGACACATGATCATTAATAACTGCCCATCTGACACATGATCATTAATAACTGCCCATCTGACACATGATCATTAATAACTGCCCATCTGACACATGATCATTAATAACTGCCCATCTGACACATGATCATTAATAACTGCCCATCTGACACATGATCATTAATAACTGCCCATCTGACACATGATCATTAATAACTGCCCATCTGAAACATGATCATTAATAACTGCCCATCTGACACATGATCATTAATAACTGCCCGTCTGAAACATGATCATTAATAACTGCCCATCTGACACATGATTATTAATAACTGCCCATCTGACACATGATCATTAATAACTGCCCATCTGACACATGATTATTAATAACTGCCCATCTGACACATGATCATTAATAACTGCCCGTCTGACACATGATCATTAATAACTGCCCGTCTGACACATGATCATTAATAACTGCCCATCTGACACATGATCATTAATAACTGCCCATCTGACACATGATCATTAATAACTGCCCATCTGACACATGATCATTAATAACTGCCCATCTGACACATGATTATTAATAACTGCCCATCTGACACATGATCATTAATAACTGCCCGTCTGACACATGATCATTAATAACTGCCCATCTGACACATGATCATTAATAACTGCCCATCTGACACATGATTATTAATAACTGCCCGTCTGACACATGATTATTAATAACTGCCCGTCTGACACATGATCATTAATAACTGCCCATCTGACACATGATCATTAATAACTGCCCATCTGACACATGATTATTAATAACTGCCCATCTGACACATGATCATTAATAACTGCCCATCTGACACATGATTATTAATAACTGCCCGTCTGACACATGATCATTAATAACTGCCCATCTGACACATGATCATTAATAACTGCCCATCTGACACATGATTATTAATAACTGCCCGTCTGACACATGATCATTAATAACTGCCCATCTGACACATGATCATTAATAACTGCCCATCTGACACATGATCATTAATAACTGCCCATCTGACACATGATCATTAATAACTGCCCATCTGACACATGATCATTAATAACTGCCCATCTGACACATGATCATTAATAACTGCCCATCTGACACATGATCATTAATAACTGCCCATCTGACACATGATCATTAATAACTGCCCGTCTGACACATGATCATTAATAACTGCCCATCTGACACATGATCATTAATAACTGCCCATCTGACACATGATCATTAATAACTGCCCATCTGACACATGATCATTAATAACTGCCCATCTGACACATGATCATTAATAACTGCCCGTCTGACACATGATCATTAATAACTGCCCGTCTGACACATGATCATTAATAACTGCCCATCTGACACATGATCATTAATAACTGCCCCTCTGAACATGATCATTAATAACTGCCCATCTGACACATGATCATTAATAACTGCCCGTCTGACACATGATCATTAATAACTGCCCATCTGACACATGATCATTAATAACTGCCCCTCTGAAACATGATCATTAATAACTGCCCGTCTGACACATGATCATTAATAACTGCCCATCTGACACATGATTATTAATAACTGCCCGTCTGACACATGATCATTAATAACTGCCCATCTGACACATGATCATTAATAACTGCCCATCTGACACATGATCATTAATAACTGCCCGTCTGACACATGATCATTAATAACTGCCCGTCTGAAACATGATCATTAATAACTGCCCATCTGACACATGATCATTAATAACTGCCCATCTGACACATGATCATTAATAACTGCCCATCTGACACATGATTATTAATAACTGCCCATCTGACACATGATCATTAATAACTGCCCATCTGACACATGATCATTAATAACTGCCCATCTGACACATGATCATTAATAACTGCCCATCTGACACATGATCATTAATAACTGCCCATCTGACACATGATCATTAATAACTGCCCATCTGACACATGATCATTAATAACTGCCCATCTGACACATGATCATTAATAACTGCCCATCTGACACATGATCATTAATAACTGCCCATCTGACACATGATCATTAATAACTGCCCCTCTGAAACATGATCATTAATAACTGCCCATCTGACACATGATCATTAATAACTGCCCATCTGACACATGATCATTAATAACTGCCCATCTGACACATGATCATTAATAACTGCCCGTCTGACACATGATCATTAATAACTGCCCATCTGACACATGATCATTAATAACTGCCCATCTGACACATGATCATTAATAACTGCCCGTCTGACACATGATCATTAATAACTGCCCATCTGACACATGATCATTAATAACTGCCCATCTGACACATGATCATTAATAACTGCCCATCTGACACATGATCATTAATAACTGCCCATCTGACACATGATCATTAATAACTGCCCATCTGACACATGATCATTAATAACTGCCCGTCTGAAACATGATCATTAATAACTGCCCATCTGACACATGATCATTAATAACTGCCCATCTGACACATGATCATTAATAACTGCCCATCTGACACATGATCATTAATAACTGCCCGTCTGACACATGATCATTAATAACTGCCCATCTGACACATGATCATTAATAACTGCCCATCTGACACATGATCATTAATAACTGCCCATCTGACACATGATCATTAATAACTGCCCATCTGACACATGATCATTAATAACTGCCCTTCTGACACATGATCATTAATAACTGCCCATCTGACACATGATCATTAATAACTGCCCATCTGACACATGATCATTAATAACTGCCCATCTGACACATGATCATTAATAACTGCCCATCTGACACATGATCATTAATAACTGCCCATCTGACACATGATTCATTAATAACTGCCCATCTGACACATGATCATTAATAACTGCCCATCTGACACATGATCATTAATAACTGCCCATCTGACACATGATATTAATAACTGCCCATCTGACACATGATCATTAATAACTGCCCATCTGACACATGATCATTAATAACTGCCCATCTGACACATGATCATTAATAACTGCCCATCTGACACATGATTATTAATAACTGCCCATCTGACACATGATCATTAATAACTGCCCATCTGACACATGATTATTAATAACTGCCCATCTGACACATGATCATTAATAACTGCCCATCTGACACATGATCATTAATAACTGCCCATCTGACACATGATTATTAATAACTGCCCATCTGACACATGATCATTAATAACTGCCCATCTGACACATGATCATTAATAACTGCCCATCTGACACATGATCATTAATAACTGCCCATCTGACACATGATCATTAATAACTGCCCATCTGACACATGATCATTAATAACTGCCCATCTGACACATGATCATTAATAACTGCCCATCTGACACATGATCATTAATAACTGCCCATCTGACACATGATCATTAATAACTGCCCATCTGACACATGATTATTAATAACTGCCCATCTGACACATGATCATTAATAACTGCCCATCTGACACATGATCATTAATAACTGCCCATCTGACACATGATCATTAATAACTGCCCATCTGACACATGATCATTAATAACTGCCCATCTGACACATGATCATTAATAACTGCCCGTCTGAACATGATCATTAATAACTGCCCATCTGACACATGATCATTAATAACTGCCCATCTGACACATGATCATTAATAACTGCCCATCTGACACATGATCATTAATAACTGCCCGTCTGAAACATGATCATTAATAACTGCCCATCTGACACATGATCATTAATAACTGCCCATCTGACACATGATCATTAATAACTGCCCATCTGACACATGATCATTAATAACTGCCCATCTGACACATGATCATTAATAACTGCCCATCTGAAACATGATCATTAATAACTGCCCATCTGACACATGATCATTAATAACTGCCCATCTGACACATGATCATTAATAACTGCCCATCTGACACATGATCATTAATAACTGCCCATCTGAAACATGATCATTAATAACTGCCCATCTGACACATGATCATTAATAACTGCCCATCTGACACATGATTATTAATAACTGCCCATCTGAAACATGATCATTAATAACTGCCCATCTGACACATGATCATTAATAACTGCCCATCTGACACATGATTATTAATAACTGCCCATCTGACACATGATCATTAATAACTGCCCATCTGACACATGATCATTAATAACTGCCCATCTGACACATGATTCATTAATAACTGCCCATCTGAAACATGATTATTAATAACTGCCCATCTGACACATGATCATTAATAACTGCCCATCTGACACATGATTATTAATAACTGCCCATCTGACACATGATCATTAATAACTGCCCACTGACACATGATCATTAATAACTGCCCATCTGACACATGATCATTAATAACTGCCCATCTGACACATGATCATTAATAACTGCCCATCTGACACATGATTATTAATAACTGCCCATCTGACACATGATCATTAATAACTGCCCATCTGACACATGATCATTAATAACTGCCCATCTGACACATGATTATTAATAACTGCCCATCTGACACATGATCATTAATAACTGCCCATCTGACACATGATTATTAATAACTGCCCATCTGACACATGATTATTAATAACTGCCCATCTGACACATGATCATTAATAACTGCCCATCTGACACATGATTATTAATAACTGCCCATCTGACACATGATCATTAATAACTGCCCATCTGACACATGATCATTAATAACTGCCCATCTGACACATGATCATTAATAACTGCCCATCTGACACATGATTATTAATAACTGCCCATCTGACACATGATCATTAATAACTGCCCATCTGACACATGATTATTAATAACTGCCCATCTGACACATGATCATTAATAACTGCCCATCTGACACATGATCATTAATAACTGCCCATCTGACACATGATCATTAATAACTGCCCATCTGACACATGATCATTAATAACTGCCCATCTGACACATGATCATTAATAACTGCCCATCTGACACATGATCATTAATAACTGCCCGTCTGAAACATGATCATTAATAACTGCCCATCTGACACATGATCATTAATAACTGCCCATCTGACACATGATTATTAATAAACTGCCCTTCTGACACATGATCATTAATAACTGCCCATCTGACACATGATCATTAATAACTGCCCATCTGACACATGATCATTAATAACTGCCCATCTGACACATGATCATTAATAACTGCCCATCTGACACATGATCATTAATAACTGCCCATCTGACACATGATCATTAATAACTGCCCATCTGACACATGATCATTAATAACTGCCCATCTGACACATGATCATTAATAACTGCCCATCTGACACATGATCATTAATAACTGCCCATCTGACACATGATCATTAATAACTGCCCGTCTGAAACATGATCATTAATAACTGCCCATCTGACACATGATCATTAATAACTGCCCATCTGACACATGATCATTAATAACTGCCCATCTGACACATGATCATTAATAACTGCCCATCTGACACATGATCATTAATAACTGCCCATCTGACACATGATCATTAATAACTGCCCATCTGACACATGATCATTAATAACTGCCCATCTGACACATGATCATTAATAACTGCCCATCTGACACATGATTATTAATAACTGCCCATCTGAAACATGATTATTAATAACTGCCCATCTGACACATGATCATTAATAACTGCCCATCTGACACATGATTATTAATAACTGCCCATCTGACACATGATCATTAATAACTGCCCATCTGACACATGATTATTAATAACTGCCCATCTGACACATGATCATTAATAACTGCCCATCTGACACATGATTATTAATAACTGCCCATCTGACACATGATCATTAATAACTGCCCATCTGACACATGATCATTAATAACTGCCCATCTGACACATGATCATTAATAACTGCCCATCTGACACATGATCATTAATAACTGCCCATCTGACACATGATTATTAATAACTGCCCATCTGACACATGATCATTAATAACTGCCCATCTGACACATGATCATTAATAACTGCCCATCTGACACATGATTATTAATAACTGCCCATCTGACACATGATCATTAATAACTGCCCATCTGACACATGATCATTAATAACTGCCCATCTGACACATGATCATTAATAACTGCCCATCTGACACATGATCATTAATAACTGCCCATCTGACACATGATTATTAATAACTGCCCATCTGACACATGATCATTAATAACTGCCCATCTGACACATGATTATTAATAACTGCCCATCTGAAACATGATCATTAATAACTGCCCATCTGACACATGATCATTAATAACTGCCCATCTGACACATGATCATTAATAACTGCCCATCTGACACATGATCATTAATAACTGCCCATCTGACACATGATCATTAATAACTGCCCATCTGACACATGATTATTAATAACTGCCCATCTGACACATGATCATTAATAACTGCCCATCTGACACATGATCATTAATAACTGCCCATCTGACACATGATCATTAATAACTGCCCATCTGACACATGATCATTAATAACTGCCCATCTGACACATGATCATTAATAACTGCCCATCTGACACATGATTATTAATAACTGCCCATCTGACACATGATCATTAATAACTGCCCATCTGACACATGATCATTAATAACTGCCCATCTGACACATGATCATTAATAACTGCCCATCTGACACATGATCATTAATAACTGCCCATCTGACACATGATCATTAATAACTGCCCATCTGACACATGATCATTAATAACTGCCCATCTGACACATGATCATTAATAACTGCCCATCTGACACATGATAATTAATAACTGCCCATCTGAAACATGATCATTAATAACTGCCCATCTGACACATGATCATTAATAACTGCCCATCTGACACATGATCATTAATAACTGCCCATCTGACACATGATCATTAATAACTGCCCATCTGACACATGATCATTAATAACTGCCCATCTGACACATGATCATTAATAACTGCCCATCTGACACATGATCATTAATAACTGCCCATCTGACACATGATCATTAATAACTGCCCATCTGACACATGATCATTAATAACTGCCCATCTGACACATGATCATTAATAACTGCCCATCTGACACATGATCATTAATAACTGCCCATCTGACACATGATCATTAATAACTGCCCATCTGACACATGATCATTAATAACTGCCCATCTGACACATGATCATTAATAACTGCCCATCTGACACATGATCATTAATAACTGCCCATCTGACACATGATCATTAATAACTGCCCATCTGACACATGATCATTAATAACTGCCCATCTGACACATGATCATTAATAACTGCCCATCTGACACATGATCATTAATAACTGCCCATCTGACACATGATCATTAATAACTGCCCATCTGACACATGATCATTAATAACTGCCCATCTGACACATGATCATTAATAACTGCCCATCTGACACATGATCATTAATAACTGCCCATCTGACACATGATCATTAATAACTGCCCATCTGACACATGATCATTAATAACTGCCCATCTGACACATGATCATTAATAACTGCCCATCTGACACATGATCATTAATAACTGCCCATCTGACACATGATCATTAATAACTGCCCATCTGACACATGATCATTAATAACTGCCCATCTGACACATGATTATTAATAACTGCCCATCTGACACATGATCATTAATAACTGCCCATCTGACACATGATCATTAATAACTGCCCATCTGACACATGATCATTAATAACTGCCCATCTGACACATGATCATTAATAACTGCCCATCTGACACATGATCATTAATAACTGCCCATCTGACACATGATCATTAATAACTGCCCATCTGACACATGATCATTAATAACTGCCCATCTGACACATGATCATTAATAACTGCCCATCTGACACATGATCATTAATAACTGCCCATCTGACACATGATTATTAATAACTGCCCATCTGACACATGATCATTAATAACTGCCCATCTGACACATGATCATTAATAACTGCCCATCTGACACATGATCATTAATAACTGCCCATCTGACACATGATCATTAATAACTGCCCATCTGACACATGATCATTAATAACTGCCCATCTGACACATGATCATTAATAACTGCCCATCTGACACATGATCATTAATAACTGCCCATCTGACACATGATCATTAATAACTGCCCATCTGACACATGATCATTAATAACTGCCCATCTGACACATGATCATTAATAACTGCCCATCTGACACATGATCATTAATAACTGCCCATCTGACACATGATCATTAATAACTGCCCATCTGACACATGATCATTAATAACTGCCCATCTGACACATGATCATTAATAACTGCCATCTGACACATGATCATTAATAACTGCCCATCTGACACATGATCATTAATAACTGCCATCTGACACATGATCATTAATAACTGCCCATCTGACACATGATCATTAATAACTGCCCATCTGACACATGATCATTAATAACTGCCCATCTGACACATGATCATTAATAACTGCCCATCTGACACATGATCATTAATAACTGCCCATCTGACACATGATCATTAATAACTGCCCATCTGACACATGATCATTAATAACTGCCCATCTGACACATGATCATTAATAACTGCCCATCTGACACATGATCATTAATAACTGCCCATCTGACACATGATCATTAATAACTGCCCATCTGACACATGATCATTAATAACTGCCCATCTGACACATGATCATTAATAACTGCCCATCTGACACATGATCATTAATAACTGCCCATCTGACACATGATCATTAATAACTGCCCATCTGACACATGATCATTAATAACTGCCCATCTGACACATGATCATTAATAACTGCCCGTCTGACACATGATCATTAATAACTGCCCATCTGACACATGATCATTAATAACTGCCCATCTGACACATGATCATTAATAACTGCCCGTCTGACACATGATCATTAATAACTGCCCGTCTGACACATGATCATTAATAACTGCCCATCTGACACATGATCATTAATAACTGCCCATCTGACACATGATCATTAATAACTGCCCATCTGACACATGATCATTAATAACTGCCCATCTGACACATGATCATTAATAACTGCCCATCTGACACATGATCATTAATAACTGCCCATCTGACACATGATCATTAATAACTGCCCATCTGACACATGATCATTAATAACTGCCCATCTGACACATGATCATTAATAACTGCCCATCTGACACATGATCATTAATAACTGCCCATCTGACACATGATCATTAATAACTGCCCATCTGACACATGATTATTAATAACTGCCCATCTGACACATGATTATTAATAACTGCCCATCTGACACATGATTATTAATAACTGCCCATCTGACACATGATCATTAATAACTGCCCATCTGACACATGATTATTAATAACTGCCCATCTGACACATGATCATTAATAACTGCCCATCTGAAACATGATCATTAATAACTGCCCATCTGACACATGATCATTAATAACTGCCCATCTGACACATGATCATTAATAACTGCCCGTCTGACACATGATCATTAATAACTGCCCGTCTGACACATGATCATTAATAACTGCCCATCTGACACATGATCATTAATAACTGCCCATCTGAAACATGATCATTAATAACTGCCCATCTGACACATGATCATTAATAACTGCCCATCTGACACATGATCATTAATAACTGCCCATCTGACACATGATCATTAATAACTGCCCATCTGACACATGATCATTAATAACTGCCCGTCTGACACATGATCATTAATAACTGCCCGTCTGACACATGATCATTAATAACTGCCCGTCTGACACATGATCATTAATAACTGCCCATCTGACACATGATCATTAATAACTGCCCATCTGACACATGATCATTAATAACTGCCCATCTGACACATGATCATTAATAACTGCCCATCTGACACATGATCATTAATAACTGCCCATCTGACACATGATCATTAATAACTGCCCATCTGACACATGATCATTAATAACTGCCCATCTGACACATGATCATTAATAACTGCCCATCTGACACATGATCATTAATAACTGCCCATCTGACACATGATCATTAATAACTGCCCATCTGACACATGATCATTAATAACTGCCCATCTGACACATGATCATTAATAACTGCCCATCTGACACATGATCATTAATAACTGCCCATCTGACACATGATCATTAATAACTGCCCATCTGACACATGATCATTAATAACTGCCCATCTGACACATGATCATTAATAACTGCCCATCTGACACATGATCATTAATAACTGCCCATCTGACACATGATCATTAATAACTGCCCATCTGACACATGATCATTAATAACTGCCCATCTGACACATGATCATTAATAACTGCCCATCTGACACATGATCATTAATAACTGCCCATCTGACACATGATCATTAATAACTGCCCATCTGACACATGATCATTAATAACTGCCCATCTGACACATGATCATTAATAACTGCCCATCTGACACATGATCATTAATAACTGCCCATCTGACACATGATCATTAATAACTGCCCATCTGACACATGATCATTAATAACTGCCCATCTGACACATGATCATTAATAACTGCCCATCTGACACATGATCATTAATAACTGCCCATCTGACACATGATCATTAATAACTGCCCATCTGACACATGATCATTAATAACTGCCCATCTGACACATGATCATTAATAACTGCCCATCTGACACATGATCATTAATAACTGCCCATCTGACACATGATCATTAATAACTGCCCATCTGACACATGATCATTAATAACTGCCCATCTGAAACATGATCATTAATAACTGCCCATCTGACACATGATCATTAATAACTGCCCATCTGACACATGATCATTAATAACTGCCCGTCTGACACATGATCATTAATAACTGCCCGTCTGACACATGATCATTAATAACTGCCCATCTGACACATGATCATTAATAACTGCCCATCTGACACATGATCATTAATAACTGCCCATCTGACACATGATCATTAATAACTGCCCATCTGACACATGATCATTAATAACTGCCCATCTGACACATGATCATTAATAACTGCCCATCTGACACATGATCATTAATAACTGCCCATCTGACACATGATCATTAATAACTGCCCATCTGACACATGATCATTAATAACTGCCCATCTGACACATGATCATTAATAACTGCCCATCTGACACATGATCATTAATAACTGCCCATCTGAAACATGATTATTAATAACTGCCCATCTGACACATGATCATTAATAACTGCCCATCTGACACATGATCATTAATAACTGCCCGTCTGACACATGATCATTAATAACTGCCCATCTGACACATGATCATTAATAACTGCCCATCTGACACATGATCATTAATAACTGCCCGTCTGACACATGATCATTAATAACTGCCCATCTGACACATGATCATTAATAACTGCCCATCTGACACATGATCATTAATAACTGCCCATCTGACACATGATCATTAATAACTGCCCATCTGACACATGATCATTAATAACTGCCCATCTGAAATGGCGTTATTGCTGCAGTATAATCTGAATAAATCACTTCAAGAGTTTCTCTTTATCTGATCAATAACTGAGAGAGCATTAATAATCAATATGATGACGTCATACCGTGCTCGGGTGAAGCTGGGGTTGGTGTGGATCTCCGCGTCGCTTCTGCGCGATGTCAATGCGCTGGACAGCCAATCACACGCGTCGGCCCCGCCTTAATCGCATTTGTCCTCGTGTGATTGGTCAAACGCAGATAGAGTAGCTCATACTCGCGAGCTGATTGGCTATTTAAGTCTCGGATGTTACACGCACAACCGGCGCAACGTCACAGAATGTCTCTGACAGATTCACGCCCACTTTTAGCGGAACATAAACTATTCTCCAGTATAACGGCACAAACTCTCTCTCTGTGCTGCATATATAAATATATTTAAAGATGTCCAGTAGCAGAAATGAAGTGAAATCATTCTCTTGTTACAGCAGTTTGCCGCTGGGAGAAAGGGGCGTGTTTAAATCGACCAGATGAAGTGTGTGACGTGTCTCTCTCGCGCTACGGCAAGCCGGCTGGACACGTGATGTTTAATCTCAGCGCGTTCTGAAGCTGTGCTGAGTCTACGGGACTCTCGTGTATGTCCCCTAAAGATGACGAAATTAACTATGAAGATGCAGAACACCTACATTAACTAATATTAACTAATTAATTAATATTACATTAACTAATACATTAACTATGCAGAACACCTGAGCACGCGAGAGAGTGGAGTGTGTGTGTGTGTGTGTGTGTGTGTGTGTGTGTGTGTGAGAGTGGAGTGTGTGTCAAATCAAATCACTTTATTGTCACTCTACATATGCACAAGTGCAACAGTAGGTGACATTCTTTGGTGCAGTTCTGAGCAACATAGTAGTCATGACATGACATGTACAACATTTAAGCAACAACAGATTACACATCTGATGCGCACACAATTACTCACAGCACAGTATACACTACAATAAACAATAAATAATTTACACAATGTGAGTGTAGTTCTCACAGCTTTAAACAATATACACATACTTACAATATACACTAAACATACATTAAACAATATACATTACGCTATAATAATAATAATAATATACAATGTATAGTATAAATATTATTCACAGATTGAAAAATTGAAATCCAAAGTGCAATAGATGCTGTATGATAAATAAATGTGTATATAATGTGTGTGTATCTACAGTGGGTTGTGCGGAGTGATATTCTGTCCAGTGTGTGTTATGATACTGATGGATCAGGAGTTAAGTAGTCTGATTGCTTGTGGGAAGAAGCTGTTCTGGAGTCGGCTGGTGCGTGTTCTGATGCTGCGGTACCGTCTGCCTGATGGCAGCAGTGAGAGCAGCCCATGGTTCGGGTGGCTAGAGTCTCTGATGATCCTCTGAGCTCTCTTCACACACCGCCTGGCGTAAATGTCCTGGAGGGAGGGAAGCTCACCTCCGATGATGCAGCTGGCCGTGCGCACTACCCTTTGCAGGGCTTTGCGGCTGCGGGCGGTACTGTTGCCGTACCAGGTGGTGATGCAGCCAGTCAGCAGGCTCTCGATGGTGCAGGTGTAGAAGCGTGTGAGGATGTGGCGGTTCATTCCAAACCTCCTCAGCCGTCGCAGGAAGAAAAGGCGCTGATGAGCCTTCTTCACAACGGCCTCGGAGTGGACGGACCATGAGAGTTCCTCTGTGATGTGGACACCGAGGAACTTGAAGCTGCTGACTCTCTCCACCGGTGCTCCATCGATGGTGATGGGGCGGTGTTCTCTCTCATTCCTCCTGAAGTCGACCACCAGCTCCTTGGTCTTGCTGACGTTGAGGGAGAGGTTGTGCTCCTGACACCACCGTGTCAGAGTGTGCACCTCCTCTCTGTAGGCAGTTTCATCATTGTCAGTGATGAGACCTACCACCGTCGTATCGTCAGCAAACTTGATGATGGTGTTGGAGCTGTGGGTTGCCACACAGTCATGTGTGTACAGGGAGTACAGGAGTGGGCTGAGAACACAGCCCTGAGGGGCTCCAGTGTTGAGAGTCAGTGATGATGAGATGTTACTGCCCATTCTGACCACCTGGCGTCTGTTTGACAGGAAGTCCAGGATCCAGCTGCATAACAGGCTGTTTAAGCCTAGAGCCCGGAGTTTAATGTCAAGTATGGAGGGCACAATGGTGTTGAATGCTGAGCTGTAGTCCACAAACAGCATTCTCACATACGTGTTCCTCTTTTCCAGGTGGGAGAGAGCAGTGTGTATAGTGGATGAAATGGCATCGTCAGTGGAGCGGTTTGTGCGGTATGCAAACTGCAGTGGGTCCAGTGAGGGGGGGAGAACAGAGCAGATGTGGTTTCTGACTAGTCTCTCAAAGCATTTACTGATGATGGGGGTCAGAGCAACAGGACGCCAGTCGTTTAAGCAGGTGGTTTTTGACTGCTTAGGTACAGGCACAATGGTGGACGTTTTGAAGCATGTGGGGACCACAGCATGTGTGTGTGTGTGTGAGTCAGAGTGGAGTGTGAGTGAGAGTGGAGTGTGTGTGTGAGTGAGAGTGGAGTGTGTGTGTGTGTAGATCAGATCCACACGTGTGTATCAATACATCAGACGTCACAGAGTAAAATATTTCAGGAGTTGAAGACTTTATTTCTCACTTACAAACACAACAGTTACACTTCACACACTCTTCACTGCAGACACACACATCCTGCTCTAAGAATCACACACACACACTCACACACAGACACACACACACACACACAAACTCTCACACACACACACACACACACTCACACACACACACACTCACACACACACACACACACTCCACGCACACACACACACTCCACTCTCACACACACACACACTCCACTCTCACGCACACACACACACTCCACTCTCACGCACACACACACACTCCACTCTCACGCACACACACACACTCCACTCTCACACACACACACACACTCCACTCTCACTCACACACACTCCACTCTCACACACACACTCCACTCTCACACACACACACACACTCACACTCCACTCTCACACACACACACACACTCCACTTTCACACACACACACACACACACTCCACTCTCACACACACCAACACACTCCACTCTCACGCACACACACACACACTCCACTCTCACGCACACACTCCACTCTCACACACACACACACTCCACTCTCACACACACACACACACACACACACTCCACTCTCACACACACACACACTCCACTCTCACGCACACACACACACACTCCACTCTCACGCACACACTCCACTCTCACACACACACACACTCCACTCTCACACACACACACACACACACACACTCCACTCTCACACACACACACACTTTACTCTCACACACACACACACACACTCCACTCTCACGCACGCACACACACACACACACACACTCTCACACACACTCCACTCTCACACACACACACACTCCACTCTCTCACACACACACACACACACTCCACTCTCACACACACACACACACACACACACACACACACACACACACCACTCTCACACACACACACACACACACACACACACACACACACTCCACTCTCACGCACACACACACACTCCACTCTCACACACACACACACACACACACACACACACACACACACACACACACCACTCTCACACACACACACACACACACACACACTCCACTCTCACACACACTCCACTCTCACACACACACACACTCCACTCTCACGCACACACACACACACACACACACACACACCACTCTCACACACACACACACTCCACTCTCACACGCACACACACACACACACACACACACACTCCACTCTCACACACACACACACACTCCACTCTCACGCACACACACACACACACACACTCCACTCTCACGCGTGTTCAGGTGTTCTGCACCAAAAATACCTTCATAATTAACAGTCAAGTTCCCGCCGGTATTCGGCCAGTCTCTCAGCTGCGCTACATTATTATGCCAGCAGAGGGCGCGAAACACAATAAATCACACACACACACACACACACACACTCAACCGCTTTAATTCTACAAACATCACAGATGAACAGATGGATCATGTAAACATTACAAATATAACTAAACCCTCAGTCCCCTTAAACCCCAGACAGACTAGCAGAACCCAGACTAGCAGAACCCAGACTAGCAGAACCCAGACTAGCAGAACCCAGACTAGCAGAACCCAGACTAGCAGAACCCAGACTAGCAGAACCCAGACGACAGCACAGCTGCGTGTGAATGTGCTGCAGCTGGAACGGCTCATGTGTTAGGGTTAGCATGTCATGTGTCGCTCATGTGTTAGGGTTAGCATGTCATGTGTCGCTCATGTGTCGCTCATGTGTTAGGGTTAGCATGTCATGTGTCGCTCATGTGTCGCTCATGTGTTAGGGTTAGCATGTCATGTGTCGCTCATGTGTTGCTCATGTGTTGCTCATGTGTCGCTCATGTGTCGCTCATGTGTTAGGGTTAGCATGTCATGTGTTGCTCATGTGTTGCTCATGTGTTGCTCATGTGTCGCTCATGTGTCGCTCATGTGTTAGGGTTAGCATGTCATGTGTCGCTCATGTGTCGCTCATGTGTCGCTCATGTGTCGCTCATGTGTTAGGGTTAGCATGTCATGTGTCGCTCATGTGTCGCTCATGTGTTAGGGTTAGCATGTCATGTGTTGCTCATGTGTCGCTCATGTGTCGCTCATGTGTTAGGGTTAGCATGTCATGTGTTGCTCATGTGTTGCTCATGTGTCGCTCATGTGTCGCTCATGTGTCGCTCATGTGTTAGGGTTAGCATGTCATGTGTCGCTCATGTGTTAGGGTTAGCATGTCATGTGTCGCTCATGTGTCGCTCATGTGTCGCTCATGTGTTAGGGTTAGCATGTCATGTGTCGCTCATGTGTCGCTCATGTGTCGCTCATGTGTCGCTCATGTGTTAGGGTTAGCATGTCATGTGTCGCTCATGTGTCGCTCATGTGTTAGGGTTAGCATGTCATGTGTCGCTCATGTGTCGCTCATGTGTCGCTCAATGTGTCGCTCATGTGTCGCTCATGTGTTAGGGTTAGCATGTCATGTGTCGCTCATGTGTCGCTCATGTGTCGCTCATGTGTTAGGGTTAGCATGTCATGTGTCGCTCATGTGTCGCTCATGTGTCGCTCATGTGTTAGGGTTAGCATGTCATGTGTCGCTCATGTGTCGCTCATGTGTCGCTCATGTGTCGCTCATGTGTCGCTCATGTGTCGCTCATGTGTTAGGGTTAGCATGTCATGTGTCGCTCATGTGTCGCTCATGTGTTAGGGTTAGCATGTCATGTGTCGCTCATGTGTCGCTCATGTGTCGCTCATGTGTCGCTCATGTGTCGCTCATGTGTCGTGGCTGCTGAGGAGCTTCTGCATTCTCCGTATCTTGCGCTTGTTTTGGGGCATGATCTTGTTGTATTGTCCGTGTTTGATGAGATGCTCTTTGCTGTGGTGGATCTGAGCGCCGTGCTGAAGCTGGAAGGAGCACAGAGCCTGAAGAGGCTTGAGGAGAGCCTGCGGGACACACACACACACACACACGTCAAGTCCAGTCTCATTTCTCCAGCACTTTCACAACACAGATCAGAGTCACAGTGATGACAGGAGACTAATGAGGAGACATCAGTTATTGTCAGTTTATAATCATTGGTTATTTACTTTGGGTCACTCACACCATTTTCAACTTTTAGGAGCTAAATAGGAAAAGGATCGAGCGCCTGCAGTTGATTTGGATATTCTCGGTATGATCAACTGGCCAGAGTTTAGAGAGCGCAGTAGACGTGATGGAGTATAATGTGTTAAGAGCTCGCTCAAGCACTGGAGATAAACCATTTAGTGCTTTGTAAGTAATAAGCAAGATTTTAAAATGTATGCGATGTTTAATAGGCAGCCAGTGCAGTGTTGACAGAACTGGGCTAATATGGTCACACTTCCTGGTTCCAGTAAGAACTGGAGCTGCTGCGTTTTGGACCAGCTGGAGTTTATTTATTAAGCGAGCAGGGCAACCACCCAGTAGAGCATTACAATAATCTACAGCTCATGAACGCATCAACTCACTGTTCAGCATTTGGCATTGAGAGCATGAGCCGTAATTTAGAGATATTCTTAAGATGGTAGAAAGCAGTACACACGTCTCTCTCTCTCTCTCACACACACACACACACACACACACACACACACACACACACAGTGGCGGCTCCAGACAATTTTGATTGGGGGGGCAATGGGGGGTCTCATGAGATCTGGGGTCTCATCAGATCCACTACAGGTCATCAGATCCACTACAGGTCATCAGATCCACTACAGGTCATCAGATCCACTACAGGTCATCAGATCCACTACAGGTCATCAGATCCACTACAGGTCATCAGAGCCACTACAGGTCATCAGATCCGCTACAGGTCATCAGATCCACTACAGGTCATCAGATCCACTACAGGTCATCAGATCCGCTACAGGTCATCAGATCCGCTACAGGTCATCAGATCCGCTACAGGTCATCAGATCCGCTACAGGTCATCAGATCCGCTACAGGTCATCAGATCCGCTACAGGTCATCAGATCCACTACAGGTCATCAGATCCGCTACAGGTCATCAGATCCGCTACAGGTCATCAGATCCGCTACAGGTCATCAGATCCGCTACAGGTCATCAGATCCGCTACAGGTCATCAGATCCACTACAGGTCATCAGATCCACTACAGGTCATCAGATCCACTACAGGTCATCAGATCCACTACAGGTCATCAGATCCACTACAGGTCATCAGATCCGCTACAGGTCATCAGATCCGCTACAGGTCATCAGATCCGCTACAGGTCATCAGATCCACTACAGGTCATCAGATCCACTACAGGTCATCAGATCCGCTACAGGTCATCAGAGCCGCTACAGGTCATCAGATCCGCTACAGGTCATCAGATCCGCTACAGGTCATCAGATCCGCTACAGGTCATCAGATCCGCTACAGGTCATCAGATCCGCTACAGGTCATCAGATCCGCTACAGGTCATCAGATCCGCTACAGGTCATCAGATCCGCTACAGGTCATCAGATCCGCTACAGGTCATCAGATCCGCTACAGGTCATCAGATCCGCTACAGGTCATCAGATCCGCTACAGGTCATCAGATCCGCTACAGGTCATCAGATCCGCTACAGGTCATCAGATCCGCTACAGGTCATCAGATCCGCTACAGGTCATCAGATCCGCTACAGGTCATCAGATCCGCTACAGGTCATCAGATCCGCTACAGGTCATCAGATCCGCTACAGGTCATCAGATCCGCTACAGGTCATCAGATCCGCTACAGGTCATCAGATCCGCTACAGGTCATCAGATCCGCTACAGGTCATCAGATCCACTACAGGTCATCAGATCCACTACAGGTCATCAGATCCACTACAGGTCATCAGATCCGCTACAGGTCATCAGATCCGCTACAGGTCATCAGATCCGCTACAGGTCATCAGATCCGCTACAGGTCATCAGATCCGCTACAGGTCATCAGATCCGCTACAGGTCATCAGATCCGCTACAGGTCATCAGATCCGCTACAGGTCATCAGATCCGCTACAGGTCATCAGATCCGCTACAGGTCATCAGATCCGCTACAGGTCATCAGATCCGCTACAGGTCATCAGATCCGCTACAGGTCATCAGATCCGCTACAGGTCATCAGAGCCGCTACAGGTCATCAGATCCACTACAGGTCATCAGATCCACTACAGGTCATCAGATCCACTACAGGTCATCAGAGCCACTACAGGTCATCAGAGCCGCTACAGGTCATCAGATCCGCTACAGGTCATCAGAGCCGCTACAGGTCATCAGATCCGCTACAGGTCATCAGATCCGCTACAGGTCATCAGATCCACTACAGGTCATCAGATCCACTACAGGTCATCAGATCCACTACAGGTCATCAGATCCACTACAGGTCATCAGATCCACTACAGGTCATCAGAGCCGCTACAGGTCATCAGATCCACTACAGGTCATCAGATCCACTACAGGTCATCAGATCCACTACAGGTCATCAGAGCCGCTACAGGTCATCAGATCCGCTACAGGTCATCAGAGCCACTACAGGTCATCAGAGCCACTACAGGTCATCAGATCCACTACAGGTCATCAGAGCCGCTACAGGTCATCAGATCCGCTACAGGTCATCAGATCCGCTACAGGTCATCAGATCCACTACAGGTCATCAGATCCACTACAGGTCATCAGATCCACTACAGGTCATCAGAGC
Organism: Romanogobio albipinnatus; assembly: GCA_023566225.1. Classification (NCBI taxonomy): domain Eukaryota; kingdom Metazoa; phylum Chordata; class Actinopteri; order Cypriniformes; family Gobionidae; genus Romanogobio; species Romanogobio albipinnatus. The sequence continues at coordinate 52,651,624 of CM042255.1, read as the reverse complement.
CACTACAGGTCATCAGATCCACTACAGGTCATCAGATCCGCTACAGGTCATCAGATCCGCTACAGGTCATCAGATCCGCTACAGGTCATCAGAGCCGCTACAGGTCATCAGATCCGCTACAGGTCATCAGATCCGCTACAGGTCATCAGATCCGCTACAGGTCATCAGATCCGCTACAGGTCATCAGAGCCACTACAGGTCATCAGATCCGCTACAGGTCATCAGATCCACTACAGGTCATCAGAGCCACTACAGGTCATCAGATCCGCTACAGGTCATCAGAGCCACTACAGGTCATCAGATCCACTACAGGTCATCAGATCCACTACAGGTCATCAGAGCCACTACAGGTCATCAGATCCACTACAGGTCATCAGAGCCTCTACAGGTCATCAGATCCACTACAGGTCATCAGATCCGCTACAGGTCATCAGATCCGCTACAGGTCATCAGATCCGCTACAGGTCATCAGAGCCACTACAGGTCATCAGATCCGCTACAGGTCATCAGATCCGCTACAGGTCATCAGATCCACTACAGGTCATCAGAGCCACTACAGGTCATCAGATCCGCTACAGGTCATCATAGGGCTGTAACGATTTGACCAAAAATAAAAACCTCGATTAATTGAACATTTGACCTCGATTACGATTAATGGACGATTATTTTGCTCTTTTTTTTGCCCTAAAGGTGGATTTTTTTTTTTCTAATGAAAAAGTGCATTTCTTTGTAATTTTAAAACACTTGAAGGAAACGGTTCACTTTCAGCAGTTATTGTCTATGGAGCAGATTTCTGCTTGTTGTACATCAGATACAGATAAATTAACACAGTAGGCCTACATTACATTTATTTGAATGCATTAATGAGAGAGTGATTGTGTGTGTGAATTACTCTTACTGTCTTTATTCATTATGAAGCTGTGGTTTGTACTTACTTCAAAGGTATTATAACGGTTGAGTTTCTAAGCTACTTTAGTGACTTTACCACAGGACAGCGTTGATCCTGCGTTTCTGTGCTCCTCTGCGCGCGATCTTCACGTGATGTGCGAGCTTCTGTCTTGAGTGTTCGTTTGTCAAAAAATCAGGCATTAGTTCAACATAATACACATCTGATGGTCGAAACTCGCTTTAATGTTCAAACTGACAGGGCTTAAACCACATACAAATGACAAAGCTTTGCGAGAACGCAGGTGAAAGAGGTCTGCCTTCAGGGCGCGCGCGTTGTCGCGTTTAAACGCATTTACTTGACAAACTTTACGAGCAAGAAAGTGAAAGCGGCTTCGGGGCTTGCGCGCGCCGTCTCTCTCTGTGTGCGTGTGTGTGTGTGTGTGTCAGCGCGTAGGCTATAAGAACAGCAATTAACTGACCTGTATAAACTGTGTAAAACATGCAGTTAGTGATTCTGGGTAGCCTATCTATAAACACAGATAACTGCTCCTGCATCTCTGTGTGCCTGCAAACTGCACTTGATGTGACTGACGGGGCGGAGTCACGTGAAAACCGAAATAACCGACATGGGAAAAATACGTCGGTTAGAGGTTCTGAATGTCGGTTTCGGTTATTTTTCGATTAATCGTACAGCCCTAGGTCATCAGATCCGCTACAGGTCATCAGATCCACTACAGGTTATCAGATCCACTACAGGTCATCAGAGCCACTACAGGTCATCAGATCCGCTACAGGTCATCAGATCCACTACAGGTCATCAGAGCCACTACAGGTCATCAGATCCACTACAGGTCATCAGATCCACTACAGGTCATCAGAGCCTCTACAGGTCATCAGATCCACTACAGGTCATCAGAGCCACTACAGGTCATCAGATCCACTACAGGTCATCAGATCCACTACAGGTCATCAGAGCCTCTACAGGTCATCAGATCCGCTACAGGTCATCAGATCCGCTACAGGTCATCAGATCCGCTACAGGTCATCAGAGCCACTACAGGTCATCAGAGCCACTACAGGTCATCAGATCCGCTACAGGTCATCAGAGCCACTACAGGTCATCAGATCCGCTACAGGTCATCAGAGCCACTACAGGTCATCAGATCCGCTACAGGTCATCAGATCCGCTACAGGTCATCAGATCCGCTACAGGTCATCAGAGCCACTACAGGTCATCAGATCCGCTACAGGTCATCAGAGCCACTACAGGTCATCAGATCCGCTACAGGTCATCAGAGCCACTACAGGTCATCAGATCCACTACAGGTCATCAGATCCGCTACAGGTCATCAGATCCGCTACAGGTCATCAGAGCCACTACAGGTCATCAGATCCACTACAGGTCATCAGATCCACTACAGGTCATCAGATCCACTACAGGTCATCAGATCCGCTACAGGTCATCAGATCCGCTACAGGTCATCAGAGCCACTACAGGTCATCAGATCCACTACAGGTCATCAGATCCGCTACAGGTCATCAGATCCGCTACAGGTCATCAGATCCACTACAGGTCATCAGATCCGCTACAGGTCATCAGATCCGCTACAGGTCATCAGATCCGCTACAGGTCATCAGATCCCTACAGGTCATCAGATCCGCTACAGGTCATCAGATCCGCTACAGGTCATCAGAGCCGCTACAGGTCATCAGATCCGCTACAGGTCATCAGATCCACTACAGGTCATCAGATCCACTACAGGTCATCAGAGCCACTACAGGTCATCAGAGCCACTACAGGTCATCAGAGCCGCTACAGGTCATCAGATCCGCTACAGGTCATCAGAGCCGCTACAGGTCATCAGATCCGCTACAGGTCATCAGATCCGCTACAGGTCATCAGATCCGCTACAGGTCATCAGAGCCGCTACAGGTCATCAGATCCGCTACAGGTCATCAGATCCGCTACAGGTCATCAGAGCCACTACAGGTCATCAGATCCGCTACAGGTCATCAGATCCGCTACAGGTCATCAGATCCGCTACAGGTCATCAGAGCCACTACAGGTCATCAGATCCGCTACAGGTCATCAGATCCACTACAGGTCATCAGATCCGCTACAGGTCATCAGAGCCACTACAGGTCATCAGATCCACTACAGGTCATCAGATCCGCTACAGGTCATCAGATCCGCTACAGGTCATCAGAGCCACTACAGGTCATCAGATCCGCTACAGGTCATCAGATCCGCTACAGGTCATCAGATCCGCTACAGGTCATCAGATCCACTACAGGTCATCAGAGCCACTACAGGTCATCAGATCCGCTACAGGTCATCAGATCCACTACAGGTCATCAGATCCACTACAGGTCATCAGATCCACTACAGGTCATCAGATCCACTACAGGTCATCAGAGCCACTACAGGTCATCAGAGCCACATTTTGAAAACTACATTTTGTGACAATAGTAGTATTTGTAAATTATGCGGGTTTCTCATCACGCCACTTCACCACGTGACCGCAGAGAGCAGGCTCCTGATTGGTGAACGCGGTGCGAATTGACGACAAAGTTAAAATTTTTCAACTCTGAGGCAAATTCGCTTCAAACGCGTGAACGCACACAAGCACCACTCGCGTGTAACGCATGTATCGCGGAAGACGCTCAATTCTGGCAAACTGGACTCGCGGATGAGGCGGATTCGCGCGCGGGACCTCCAGCCGCGCGGCAGCGACTTCACATTGAAATCACTCGCGCCAGACGCTCTATTCACGTTTGGCGTGAACGCAGCGTTAGGCTAATCATGAGCGGCCCATGGCACTGTTACCCATGGCTATCTGTTCAAAACTGTAGGCTAGGCTACATCCATACATTATAACAACTTCATGCTGTGGGCACTGATACAGGAACAGCCCATTTCACTGAGCTTGCTTCTGCTTTTCAGACATGGAAGTGTGACAAAGGCACATGGGCTATATGAATATTATATGAATTGTGGATAAATGCATATTTTGTAGACATCACATGTCCTTATTAGGAGATAATATATGTTGTTTTAACGACATATCTCGTTATTACGACATAATTGAGTGGAAAAAATAATATGTATGTAGCAGCAATGAATGTAATCATCGCCCCCTCATCAGCGATTGGCTGGCGCCGGCTCTGCAAGGGGGCGTCGCAGTGATTCTTATGTTTATATTTTTTATATGTCCAATAAATTATTAATTATTATTGTTATGCGTAGTTTAAAGAGAAACATTTTTAATCTTTATCCCGGATATATATATTTTAATCAGGAAGAGGGTCTTTATGAGGGCCCCCCCCCTGCCGGTGCGTCTCTCACACACACACACACACACACACACACACACACACACACACACACACACACACACACACACACACACACACACACACACACACACACACACACACACACACACACACTCGTGAGACGCTCATTCTGCACACTAACCTCCTGAATGCTGTGGTTCTTCTCCATGATGGACAGCGCGACGGCCGCACACTCCAGCGTCGACACACACATGTTGGTGGGCTGCGTGCGGATCACGTACTGACTGGAGGGGGCGCTGCGGAGCTGGACCTGCAGGAACACGGTTATACCAGAGGGAAGCCTTTCAGGGACTAATGTAAGGCGGGCTTGATTTTATCTGTGGGGAATGATTGGATGGTTGTGTTTTGCTATTGGTGGATCTCATGTGAGTGACAGGTGGCCCCGCCCTCGTCATCAGTCTCTGTCACACACACACACACCTGTCTGGGCAGCCGGAGCAGGGCGTTCCTCAGGAACATGTCTTTGGCCTGACTCCAGGTGCCGTCGATCAGGATGACGCTGTGGGCGGCGGCGCTGAAGTCCGTGCTCAGATCCTCCAGACTCTCGGCCGCGGCTCCGGGATACAGCAGCAGAGAGCGCGAGTCCCTGCACACGGCCGCCAGCTCCGGATATCTGACACACAAACACGGTCAAACACCTGCGCCCGCGGCTCAGCTCACCACTGCTGCGGTCACTCACCTCTCCTCAGAGAACCGGCGGCCCACGAACACCTGGCACTTCCCCGGCGGGAGACACGCGGCCAGCAGCGGGACGGTGCGCAGGACACGGCTCTCCTGCAGGACAGAGAGGAGGTCAGTCATGTGACGCGGCATGAGGACGGTGTGTGAGATGCAGGGACAGACCTCGGCCGGATGCTGGACGATGTACAGCGACGTGGAGACGTCGAGCGGCCGCACCGGGAGATACGGGCACAGACACACCTTCAGCGGCCGGCTGAGACAAAACACACCGCAGTCAGAGAGAGTGTGTGTGTGTCAATGAGTGAGTGTGTGTTAATATAGCCAAATATAGACCGACTCTAACTGCCTCAGACCGACTCAAACTGCCTCAGACCAACTCAAACTGCCTCAGACGGACTCAAACTGCCTCAGACGGACTCAAACTGCCTCAGACGGACTCAAACTGCCTCAGACGGACTCAAACTGCCTCAGACGGACTCTAACTGCCTCAGACGGACTCTAACTGCCTCAGACGGACTCAAACTGCCTCAGACGGACTCTAACTGCCTCAGACGGACTCAAACTGCCTCAAACTGCCTCAGACGGACTCTAACTGCCTCAGACGGACTCTAACTGCCTCAGACGGACTCTAACTGCCTCAGACGGACTCTAACTGCCTCAAACTGCCTCAGACTGACTCAAACTGCCTCAGACCGACTCAAACTGCCTCAGACGGACTCTAACTGTCTCAAACTGCCTCAGACGGACTCTAACTGCCTCAGACGGACTCTAACTGCCTCAAACTGCCTCAGACTGACTCAAACTGCCTCAGACGGACTCAAACTGCCTCAGACCGACTCAAACTGCCTCAGACGGACTCAAACTGCCTCAGACCGACTCAAACTGCCTCAGACCGACTCAAACTGCCTCAGACGGACTCTAACTGCCTCAAACTGCCTCAGACGGACTCTAACTGCCTCAGACGGACTCTAACTGCCTCAAACTGCCTCAGACTGACTCAAACTGCCTCAGACCGACTCAAACTGCCTCAGACCGACTCAAACTGCCTCAGACGGACTCTAACTGCCTCAAACTGCCTCAGACGGACTCTAACTGCCTCAGACGGACTCTAACTGCCTCAAACTGCCTCAGACTGACTCAAACTGCCTCAGACCGACTCAAACTGCCTCAGACGGACTCAAACTGCCTCAGACCGACTCAAACTGCCTCAGACGGACTCAAACTGCCTCAGACCGACTCAAACTGCCTCAGACCGACTCAAACTGCCTCAGACCGACTCAAACTGCCTCAGACCGACTCAAACTGCCTCAAACTGCCTCAGACGGACTCAAACTGCCTCAGACTGCCTCAGACGGACTCAAACTGCCTCAGACGGACTCAAACTGCCTCAGACGGACTCAAACTGCCTCAGACCGACTCAGACGGACTCAAACTGCCTCAGACCGACTCAAACTGCCTCAGACGGACTCAAACTGCCTCAGACGGACTCAAACTGCCTCAGACCGACTCAAACTGCCTCAGACGGACTCAAACTGCCTCAGACCGACTCAAACTGCCTCAGACGGACTCTAACTGCCTCAGACGGACTCTAACTGCCTCAAACTGCCTCAGACGGACTCAAACTGCCTCAGACGGACTCAAACTGCCTCAGACGGACTCTAACTGCCTCAAACTGCCTCAGACGGACTCAAACTGCCTCAAACTGCCTCAGACCGATTCAAACTGCCTCAGACCGACTAAAACTGCCTCAGACCGATTCAAACTGCCTCAGACCGATTCAAACTGCCTCAGACTGACTCAAACTGCCTCAGAAGGACTCAAACTGCCTCAGACCGATTCAAACTGCCTCAGACCGATTCAAACTGCCTCAGACTGCTTCAGACGGACTCTAACTGCCTCAGACCATCTCAAACTGCCTCAGACCAACTCAAACTGCCTCAGAAGGACTCAAACTGCCTCAGACCGATTCAAACTGCCTCAGACCAACTCAAACTGCCTCAGAAGGACTCAAACTGCCTCAGACCGATTCAAACTGCCTCAGACCGATTCAAACTGCCTCAGACGGACTCAAACTGCCTCAGACGGACTCAAACTGCCTCAGACCAACTCAAACTGCCTCAGACGGACTCAAACTGCCTCAGACGGACTCAAATCGCCTCAGACGGACTCAAACTGCCTCAGACGGACTCAAATCGCTCCTCAGACGGACTCAAACTGCCTCAGACGGACTCAAATCGCCTCAGACGGACTCAAACTGCCTCAGACGGACTCAAATCGCCTCAGACGGACTCAAACTGCCTCAGACCGACTCAAATCGCCTCAGACCAACTCAAACTGACTCAAATCGCCTCAGACGGACTCAAACTGCCTCAGACGGACTCAAATCGCCTCAGACCGACTCAAACTGCCTCAGACGGACTCAAATCGCCTCAGACGGACTCAAACTGCCTCAGACGGACTCAAATCGCCTCAGACGGACTCAAACTGCCTCAGACGGACTCAAATCGCCTCAGACCAACTCAAACTGACTCAAATCGCCTCAGACGGACTCAAACTGCCTCAGACGGACTCAAATCGCCTCAGACCGACTCAAACTGCCTCAGACGGACTCAAATCGCCTCAGACGGACTCAAACTGCCTCAGACGGACTCAAATCGCCTCAGACGGACTCAAACTGCCTCAGACGGACTCAAATCGCCTCAGACCGACTCAAATCGCCTCAGACCGACTCAAATCGCCTCAGACGGACTCAAATGACACGGTATTAAGACGTAAACATGAAATATGAGGACATTTCATTTGCTTCATATGCTTTAAAAACACACTAAACAATGTTTTATTTTAAAAAAATTAAAATGCAGAATGTTTCCTGTGATGGGTAGTGTGTGTGTGTGTGTGTGTGTGTGAGTGTGTGTGTCACCAGCATCTGCGGCAGGTCGGGCGTCTCTCGCTCATCTCTACCGGTAGATCTGACAGCACTGAAAACCCTTCATCGTCTTCTCTCTCCTTCGGTTCCTCCTCGTCTTCATCATCCTCATCATCCTCGTTCATCTCCGCCGCCTCCTCACTCAACTCTGAGTTCATCGCGTCTTGTTCACCCAGTTTTGGTCAGTCCATTTCCGCTTCCGCTGACGTGTGTGAGAAAGATGGCGGCTCGCAGAGGGAAGCGTGCAGCGGAGAGATCGGCGCAGACCAAGGCGAAAAGAGCGAAATTAAACAGCAACAAAACCCCACAGAGCGAGACCAACACGAAGACGGTGTCATTTACTGTAGATAATGAAGGAGCGAGCGCGAACTCTCGCGAGAACATCATCAGTGTCCCGCCGCCCGTCAGCGCGGTGAGAAACACGTTCACATGGCATCAGTGTGTGTGTGTGTGTGTGTGTGTGTGTGTGTGTGTTTAACCTGTGGTGTTTATATAATGCTGACTGTACATGACTCGGAAAATAACAGATGAGAATGTTTACAGTGATGTACATGCTCATCACGTGACTGTGTGTAAAGCTGTATATGATCCTGTGTGTGTGTGTGTGTGTGTGTAAATGTCTGTATATGGTGTGTGTGTGTGTGTGTGTGTGTGTGTTTAACCTGTGGTGTTTATATAATGCTGACTGTACATGACTCGGAAAATAACAGATGAGAATGTTTACAGTAATGTACATGCTCATCACGTGACTGTGTGTAAAGCTGTATATGATCCTGTGTGTGTGTGTGTGTGTGTGTGTGTGTAAAAGTCTGTATATGGTGTGTGTGTAAAAGTCTGTATATGGTGTGTGTGTGTGTGTGTGTGTGTGTGTGTTTAACCTGTGGTGTTTATATAATGCTGACTGTACATGACACGGAAAATAACAGATGAGAATGTTTACAGTAATGTACATGCTCATCACGTGACTGTGTGTAAAGCTGTATATGATCCTGTGTGTGTGTGTGTGTGTGTGTAAATGTCTGTATATGGTGTGTGTGTGTGTGTGTGTGTGTGTGTTTAACCTGTGGTGTTTATATAATGCTGACTGTACATGACACGGAAAATAACAGATGAGAATGTTTACAGTAATGTACATGCTCATCACGTGACTGTGTAAAGCTGTATATGATCCTGTGTGTGTGTGTGTGTGTGTTTAACCTGTGGTGTTTATATAATGCTGACTGTACATGACACGGAAAATAACAGATGAGAATGTTTACAGTAATGTACATGCTCATCACGTGACTGTGTGTAAAGCTGTATATGATCCTGTGTGTGTGTGTGTGTGTGTGTAAATGTCTGTATATGGTGTGTGTGTGTGTGTGTGTGTGTGTTTAACCTGTGGTGTTTATATAATGCTGACTGTACATGACACGGAAAATAACAGATGAGAATGTTTACAGTAATGTACATGCTCATCACGTGACTGTGTAAAGCTGTATATGATCCTGTGTGTGTGTGTGTGTGTGTGTGTGTGTGTAAAAGTCTGTATATGGTGTGTGTGTGTGTAAAAGTCTGTATATGGTACTGTGTGTGTGTGTGTGTAAAAGTCTGTATATGGTACTGTGTGTGTGTGTGTGTGTGTGTGTTTTATTTCATTTGTTGTTGTGACTGTTGGTTCTTCAGGGCAAATGGACGAATAAAGAGCGAGTCCTGGTGTTCTCCTCGCGCGGGATCAGCTTCAGGACGAGACACCTGATGCAGGACCTGAAGACCATGATGCCGCACAGCAAAGCCGGTAAGACTGCATTAGACCGGCTCAGACCGCCTCAAATCACCTCAGACCAACTCAAACTGCCTCAGACCAACTCAAACTGCCTCAGACCGACTCAAACTGCCTCAGACCAACTCAAATCGCCTCAGACCGACTCAAACTGCCTCAGACCGACTCAAACTGCCTCAGACCGACTCAAACTGCCTCAGACTGACAGACTCAAATCGCCTCAGACCAACTCAAACTGCCTCAGACCAACTCAAACTGCCTCAGACCGACTCAAACTGCCTCAGACCGACTCAAACTGCCTCAGACTGACTGACTCAGATCGCCTCAGACGGCTTCAAACCGCCTCAAACCACCTCAGACCGACTCAAATCGCCTCAGACCAACTCAAACTGCCTCAGACTGACAGACTCAAATCGCCTCAGACCAACTCAAACTGCCTCAGACCGACTCAAACTGCCTCAGACTGACAGACTCAAATCGCCTCAGACCAACTCAAACTGCCTCAGACCAACTCAAACTGCCTCAGACCAACTCAAACTACCTCAGACCGACTCAAACTGCCTCAGACTGACTGACTCAGATCGCCTCAGACGGCTTCAAACCACCTCAGACCGACTCAAATCGCCTCAGACCGACTCAAACTGCCTCAGACCGACTCAAACTGCCTCAGACCAACTCAAACTGCCTCAGACCAACTCAAACTGCCTCAGACCGACTCAAACTGCCTCAGACTGACTGACTCAGATCGCCTCAGACGGCTTCAAACCGCCTCAGACTGACTCAAACTGCCTCAGACCAACTCAAACTGCCTCAGACCAACTCAAACTGCCTCAGACCGACTCAAACTGCCTCAGACCGACTCAAACTGCCTCAGACCAACTCAAACTGCCTCAGACCGACTCAAACTGCCTCAGACCGACTCAAACTGCCTCAGACTGACTCAAACTGCCTCAGACCAACTCAAACTGCCTCAGACCAACTCAAACTGCCTCAGACCGACTCAAACTGCCTCAGACTGACTGACTCAGATCGCCTCAGACGGCTTCAAACCACCTCAGACTGACTCAAATAGCCTCAGACCGACTCAAATCGCCTCAGACCAACTCAAACTGCCTCAGACCAACTCAAACTGCCTCAGACTGACAGACTCAAATCGCCTCAGACCAACTCAAACTGCCTCAGACCGACTCAAACTGCCTCAGACTGACAGACTCAAATCGCCTCAGACCAACTCAAACTGCCTCAGACCGACTCAAACTGCCTCAGACGGACTCAAATTGCCTCAGACGGACTCAAACTGCCTCAGACGGACTCAAACTGCCTCAGACCAACTCAAACTACCTCAGACCGACTCAAACTGCCTCAGACCAACTCAAACTGCCTCAGACGGACTCAAATTGCCTCAGACGGACTCAAACTGCCTCAGACGGACTCAAACTGCCTCAGACGGACTCAAATTGCCTCAGACGGACTCAAACTGCCTCAGACGGACTCAAACTGACTCAAACTGCCTCAGACGGACTCAAATTGCCTCAGACGGACTCAAATTGCCTCAGACGGACTCAAATCGCCTCAGACCAACTCAAACTGCCTCAGACGGACTCAAATAGCCTCAGACCGACTCAAATCGCCTCAGACCAACTCAAACTGTCTCAGACCAACTCAAACTGCCTCAGACCAACTCAGACTGCCTCAGACCAACA
>CM042255.1:52617807-52637807 GCA_023566225.1 Romanogobio albipinnatus | reverse complement strand
AATGTATGGAGTGTGTGTGTGTGTGTGGCTTGCGCGGAACTACTTGTTCATGGCTTTTGTTTCCGCTCGGACTGTATCGCGGCGGGCCCGGAAACATGGCGTTCAACTTCGGCAGCGCGGCAGGCAACGCGAGTGAGTAGAGTTACACTTTATTATTTGATCCCTATAAACATTCATAGTTTCATCTGAGAAGCTGTCAAATATATTCATAAAATGACGAATCACAACTGTTATCGTTGAGCGATCGGGGCGCGCGCGAGACGCTCATTATTGTGTTGTTTGAGCTTTTGTGCGCTTATTGGTGTATTCATGAGTCATTTATGATGATGATGATGATGATGATGAAGGTATTCCAGGCTTCTCGTGTAAATCATCCTCTTTCGCTTCGTTTGTCTCGGCGATACAACAACAACAACAACACACAGCGCGTCACATTCACATCATCAGCTAATCACCACAGCATTAGCACTAGCTTGGGCTGCGTCTGAACTCACACACTCTCTCTCTTGAACATGTAATTACTTCCCGACCGCTAAAAGAGTGTGTTCTATGAGTGTGTGTAGCATGTGTGTATCCGGTGTCATGACAAATCCGGTCCCCCCTCGAAATCGGGTCTCCCCAAACTCTCAGTTTATGATTATCCTAAGTGCGACTTATATTAATTTAAATTACGCATAGCTTACTATATAATGCAAACGAATACATAATAAAACCAATGATGCAGTTGTATGATTTTTGGACACACCATTGAGAAGTTATAAGCCGTTGTTCATATCTCCAGTAGGTGGCGCTGTGCTGAAACTCTGCATGCAGCTCAGGTCATGCTTGACATGTTCCAAGATTGGTCAGGATACGATAAATCGTCGGAGATACAGCCTCAACCGCGTCCATTTTGGCGCAGTCTTCTTTTTTCAAGAAGTAGTTTTTTGGCGGGAAAGTTTTAATTGCACAAAATGGCGCCGTCGCAGTCGTCCTCAGCCATATTAAGTGAATAACTGAGCATGTTTCATTTATAACTGAAATATTTGGACATTTAACACTTAATTTAACACATTAAAGATGAATATGTGTAGAGTAAGTGCTAATGTGTGTATAAAGCAAGCTATCAGGCTCATCTGTATGCTATGCTAGTATGTAAGCTAACTAATACACAGTTATATGTCGTAATCATGAGGAGACCCGATTCATTACTCCACCGGATGTAACATTCGTCGCGTCTCCCGTGGCCTCATGGGATAGTACAGTCATCCGGGAACTACACGCGTGTGTCGGGCGGCACTTCCCATCATTCCTTCAGACCTGCACCGTTATATGGCGACTGTTGTCATGGTTACAGGCGGTCACGAGCTGTTGTCATGGTTACAGGTCTTTCTGGCACTGGCTTTGGAGCCGCGACCACGACATCTGCGTCCACGTCCACGGGCTTCGGTTTCGGATCCGGTAGCGCGGGTGAGTGAGTGAGTGAGTGTGTGTGTGTGTGTGTGTGTGTCTAACGCCTCAGGTCTCTAACTCTCGTGTGTCTCTCTCCTCGGCTGTGCGTCAGGATTCAGCGCCGCCGCTGCGCCCGTTAGTTTCGGGGGGTTTGGTTTGGGCCCCGCGGCCCCTGTGTTCAGTTTTGGCAGTAGCCTCAGTGACACAGGTAGATCGAGTCTGAGAGGTCATTCGTGATTGGCTCACATCACGCGTTCATGCATGTCTGTCTGTCCCTGTATCCAATCACAGGCCTCGTCAGTGAAGCCCACGCCCCTTCTGTCCATCGCATCATTTCCTGTGTCATGTCACGCGTGTAGTTTCCTCTGCTCATGTGTGTGTCCTGCAGGTGCGTTCGGAGGGTTCGGCCCCACCACGACCGCGGGCTCCGGGTCCAGCTTCAGCTTCACCACACCGTCAAACGCAGGTACTGCTCTGTCCAGGAAGTGATGCGTGTGTCTGCGTGTGTGTGTGAGCGGGTCTTACAGGAAGCTGTTCTCCACAGGTGCGAGTCTCTTCGGGAACACTCAGAACAAGGGCTTCGGCTTCTCGTCCGCTCTGGGGCCGAGCGCGGGGACGGGCTTCGGCGCTCTGGGAACGGGACTGGGATTCGGAGGATTCGGGGGGATCCAGCCCACTCAGACCCAACAAGGTGAGACCATCCCATCAGCTGCACTTCTACAGGACAGAGCCACTCCTGACAGGAGAATAGGGCTGCAACAAACCATTATTTCAATAATCGATTAATCTACCGATTATTAGAGCGATTAATCGTCGATTATTGTCATTTAACGCCGACGACTAATCGGTAAGTTTTGAACGATTATTCAGCTTTTCCAATTAGTTAAAACATTGAGTTAAACATATTCTAACTATAATATATAAAGAAAATCACTTCAGCTTTTGAAATGGTTGCTTTAATGAACTTTGAGGCAAGTTCTCAGAACTCAAATCACACACAAATGCTCTCTAAGCATTGTTTAAATATTCTGTTCTCTTTCAGTTGAAAAAAAATTATAATAAACAAAAACTAGAATGTACATTTCCTGAAGAAAATGTGAGTGGTGCTTGCCGTGGCAAAACTCGCCACCCGGATAATGCAAAAAAGCCAAGCAACATGTCTGTAGGATGTTCTGGGGCTGAGATATGGCTTATTCATGTGTTTGTACGGTTGCTATGGTACTCTGTTTGGTTGCTATGGAGTGGCGTGGCAGCATCCAATGACGATCCTCCAAAGGCTGCTTGTCAGTATGAATGATATAATGATATATTCTCTTCAACACACTAAATTCTCTCATAAATCCCCGTAATGAATCCCATGTTGTGCCCTCTGTGAAAGCTTTCAAAAATTCTTTATTGTAAAGATTGCAGCGCTCAGGCCTTCTGATACCTCCACCACCCCACTCCAGTTTTTCCAGTCCTACCTGGCCGACAGGAGCTTCTCGGTCCAGTTGGGAGATTCCACATCTTCTGATGCCCCCTCATCTGTGGGGTCCCTCAAGCCTCTATACTAGGTCCCATCCTATTTTTGTTGTACATTTTACCCCTGGGGGAAATTCTGGCCAAACACATCATCTCCTTCCACTGCTATGCCGACGTCCAGCTGATCTCCCCCTAACGGCTGATGGACAGGCTGCTCTCCAGCCGTGGCTGGACTGTCTGTCTGACATCAAGGCATGGATGGGTGCAAACTTCCTCAACCTCAATGAGAGTAAGACCGAAATAATTATTTTTTCACTTCTCCACTGATGCCCTGGGTCCTCTCGCCTCTAACTTCAGGCCCTCTGTCAGAAATCTGGGGGTGATCTTTGACAGTGCCTTCAGGTTCGAGCAGCAGGTCAGTGCAGGAGTCAGGAAAAGCTTTTTCCACCTGAGAAGCATAGCTAAGACCAAAGCCTCCCTGTCCCAGAGTGATCTAGAGAGAGTTATCCATGCATTCATAACCTCTCAACTGGACTATTGCAGCGCTCTATACACTGGCATTGGCCTTTCCCAGCTCCGCCGCCTGCAGTTGGATCAGAACTCAGCCGCCCGACTGTACAAAAAAGCGAGACCATATCACCCCGGTCCTCGCTTCGCTCCGCTGGCTCCCCATCCGCTACGCATTGATTTTAAACTGCTACTGACGGTCTACAAATCCCTCCGGTCTGGCCCCCACGCACCGATCTGATCTTCTCCACCACACCCCCTCTAGAGCACTGCGGTCAGCTGACCGACTGCTGTTGGAAGTGCCCAAGGCCAGGCTAAAAACCAAGGGAGACAGAGCCTTTGCAGTAGCAGCCCCCAGACTCTGGAACTGCCCCCCCTCCACATCCGTGCAGCCCACCCTCTGAACATTTTTAAGTCTCTTTTAAAGACCCGCCTCTTTTCTCTTGCCTTTGATTAGTGTCTCCTTTATAAGTGCCAGTGCATAGTGTCCCCTGGCTATTTTAATTCCTGCAGTCATTGTCTTGTTGCCCTTTTCATTTGATCTTTTATCTATTTAGTTATTATTATTTTTTTCTCTGCCTTCCTTTGCTTATTGTACTTAGCACTTTATTGTGAAGCACTTTGGTGTGGCTCAGCCGTCTGTAAATGTGCTATAGAAATAAAATTTGACTTGACTTGATATAAACCAACCCCCATGCCTCTGTGATGTTCTGAGCCAGAGATATAGGTCTTGGTAAACGGTTGCTAGGGTACTCTGTTTAGTTGCTATGGAGTGGCTTGGCAGCATCCAATGATGATACTGCTTGTCAGTATGAATGATATAAACCAACCCCCATGCCTCTATGACATTCAGATGTGAAGATATCCCTCTGTGGATTTGGGTTGCCAGGGTGCTAGTTGAGATTAGTTTGCGCTCCGTCATTCGCTCTGTTTTCTTCTACCGCAGCATTTGTAAGGTCTGCATTACACTCTAGCGCTACAGCGGCCTAGCGGTCAGATCGCCATACTGCAGGCCCTTACATTAGGTCAACTGAGGTCAAACGACTACTCGACAACAAAGAAATTTGTCGACAATTTTTTATTTTTGACGTTGTCTACAATGTCGACTAATCGTTTCAGCCCTACAGGAGAATAACCTCAGTCAGAGTCAAACCTGTACTCTCTCTCTCTCTCTCTCTCGCTCTCTCGCTCTCTCTCTCTCTCTCTCTCTCTCTCTCTCTCTCTCTCTCTCTCTCTCTCTCTCTCTCTCTGTCTCTCTCTCTCTCTGTCTCTCTCTCTCTCTCTCTCTCTCTCTGTAGGTGGTCTGTTCGGCCAGCCGGCCCCTCAGTCCACTCAGCTCTATAACACGGCCAGCGCTCTCTCCGCCCCGTCGGTCCTCAACGATGAGCGCGACTCCATTCTGGCCCGATGGAACCAGCTGCAGGCGTTCTGGGGCGTGGGGAAGGGCTACTACAGCTGCAGCGCCCCGCCCGTGGAGTTCAGCCTGGAGAACCCCTTCTGCCGCTTCAAGGTGCTAAGGACCTCTCACACACACACACACACATACACACACACACACACACACACACACACACACACACACACACACACACACACACACACACTGAAATGTACAGCATGTTAAGGGTTGGTTCATGATCTAGGTGTTTCCTGTGACCAGGGGAATAAGGCAAGGCGGCCCTCTCTCAGGGCTGCTGTGTGCAGGTTCTGTTGCGCTCTCCTTCACTCTCACTCAGATGAGATAACAACCGTTATAAAACACTCTGAAGAGGTTTTTGAGATCTTCGTTAGACAGATGTCAGCTTCATCTGCATGTATTAACTGTGGGAATGTGCGTCTCAGGGTTTTTCCTGGGTCAAAAATGGTCTTCGGTGGTGGCTGACCGACATGGTCATCCATACACACACACACACACACAGTCAAAAAGTCCCCTACCCACATGATCTGCAAGCGCAATAGGGCTACTCCTGACAATACATTTTAAATAAATACAAAGAAAGTTTGCAATTTTTGCTTATCTTTTGATACCTTGATGTTTTTTTTTGTTCCTAATTTTTACACTATTTACAGATAATTGTTTTGGTATATAACCATATCAATATTAAAAAGTAGTATTAAAAAAAAAAATTTTTTTGAAATAGAGCGCTAAGAATGCTTATTTTGAAGACAGAGAGCGTGCGAGCGGAGGAGCTCTGAGCGTTCTCTCTGACACTCACAATAACTGATCAAATAAGGCTTTGGCGGGACAAAAATTTGTTTTGGCGGCCGCCCAAAAATGTTCAATGTAGGAAGAACCCTGATCTCTGCTGTGGGAGACTGGCAGGACGTCCTCAGCTGCCACAGCATACGGGCCCGGGACGCTTTATTTAGGGACTAAAGTTACACAGAGGAGACCTGGGAAGGGCTCTCTGACCTGGAGAACTGTAGAGTTCAGAAGTGGCGATGGATTCTTCACAGCTCTGCTTTATGGTGCGATCCGCGCGAATGACACGGCGAGAATTGATCGAATTGAGCGTTTGATGCGTGATTCGCACACTGCGTTAACCAATCAGGAGCTTGCTCTAGTAGTGACAACAATGAGGAGAATATCTGGTTCAGACAATATGATTATCACTGTGATAACATTACATGACATGAAACACAACCCAGTCTCTTTGTGAAATGCAAGTTTATGATCAATAATACAGAAGTATAAGTGAAAGGTGTAAGAAGCTACACATGAAATAAAGCAAACACTTCAGTCCAACATTCAAAGTTAGTGCAGAGCGTCATGAATCAGTGAGTCGATTCAGCGGTTCAGAGCGTCATGAATCAGTGAGTCGATTCAGCGGTTCAGAGCGTCATGAATCAGTGAGTCGATTCAGCGGTTCAGAGCGTCATGAATCAGTGAGTCGATTCAGCGGTTCAGAGCGTCATGAATCAGTGAGTCGATTCAGCGGTTCAGAGCGTCATGAATCAGTGAGTCGATTCAGCGGTTCAGAGCGTCATGAATCAGTGAGTCGATTCAGCGGTTCAGAGCGTCATGAATCAGTGAGTCGATTCAGCGGTTCAGAGCGTCATGAATCAGTGAGTCGATTCAGTGGTTCAGAGCGTTATGAGTCAGTGAGTCGATTCAGCGGTTCAGAGCGTTATGAATCAGTGAGTCGATTCAGCGGTTCAGAGCGTTATGAGTCAGTGAGTCGATTCAGCGGTTCAGAGCGTTATGAGTCAGTGAGTCGATTCAGCGGTTCAGAGCGTTATGAATCAGCGAGTCGATTCAGCGGTTCAGAGCGTTATGAATCAGTGAGTCGATTCAGCGGTTCAGAGCGTTATGAATCAGTGAGTCGATTCAGCGGTTCAGAGCGTTATGAATCAGTGAGTCGATTCAGTGGTTCAGAGCGTTATGAGTCAGTGAGTCGATTCAGCGGTTCAGAGCGTTATGAATCAGTGAGTCGATTCAGCGGTTCAGAGCGTCATGAATCAGTGAGTCGATTCAGCGGTTCAGAGCGTTATGAATCAGCGAGTCGATTCAGCGGTTCAGAGCGTTATGAATCAGTGAGTCGATTCAGCGGTTCAGAGCGTTATGAATCAGTGAGTCGATTCAGCGGTTCAGAGCGTTATGAATCAGTGAGTCGATTCAGCGGTTCAGAGCGTTATGAATCAGCGAGTCGATTCAGCGGTTCAGAGCGTTATGAGTCAGTGAGTCGATTCAGCGGTTCAGAGCGTTATGAATCAGTGAGTCGATTCAGTGGTTCAGAGCGTTATGAGTCAGTGAGTAGATTCAGCGGTTCAGAGTGTTATGAATCAGTGAGTAGATTCAGCGGTTCAGAGCGTTATGAATCAGTGAGTCGATTCAGCGGTTCAGAGCGTTATGAATCAGTGAGTCGATTCAGCGGTTCAGAGCGTTATGAATCAGTGAGTCGATTCAGTGGTTCAGAGCGTTATGAGTCAGTGAGTAGATTCAGCGGTTCAGAGTGTTATGAATCAGTGAGTAGATTCAGCGGTTCAGAGCGTTATGAATCAGTGAGTCGATTCAGCGGTTCAGAGCGTTATGAATCAGTGAGTCGATTCAGCGGTTCAGAGCGTTATGAATCAGTGAGTCGATTCAGTGGTTCAGAGCGTTATGAGTCAGTGAGTCGATTCAGCGGTTCAGAGCGTTATGAATCAGTGAGTCGTTTCAGCGGTTCAGAGCGTTATGAATCAGTGAGTCGATTCAGCGGTTCAGAGCGTTATGAATCAGCGAGTCGATTCAGCGGTTCAGAGCGTTATGAATCAGCGAGTCGATTCAGCGGTTCAGAGCGTTATGAATCAGTGAGTCGATTCAGCGGTTCAGAGCGTTATGAATCAGTGAGTCGATTCAGCGGTTCAGAGCGTTATGAATCAGCGAGTCGATTCAGCGGTTCAGAGTGTTATGAATCAGCGAGTCGGTTCAGTGCGTTATGAATCAGTGAGTCGATTCAGCAGTTCAGAGCGTCATTAATCATTGAGTCGATTCAGCGGTTCAGAGCGTTATGAATCAGTGAGTCGATTCAGCGGTTCGGAGCTTCATGAATCAGTGAGTCGATTCAGCGGTTCAGAGCGTTATGAATCAGTGAGTCGATTCAGCGGTTCGAAGCTTCATGAATCAGTGAGTCGATTCAGCGGTTCGGAGCTTCATGAATCAGTGAGTCGATTCAGCGGTTCGGAGCGTCAAAGTCAGGTGATTTCAGCAGTTTGGCGGTTTGACACGCGATCTGAATCATGATTCGACTCACTGATTCATAACGCCTCAGCTTCATGATGCAGTGTTCTCTCTCTCCGTCTCTCAGGCGGTGGGCTACAGCTGTGTGCCCGGGGTGAAGGATGAGGACGGGCTAGTGGCTCTGGCTCTGAATAAGAAGGAAGCAGACGTCCGCGCTCAGCAGCAGCACCTGGTGGAGTCGCTGCACAAGGTTCTGGGAGGAGTCCAGACGCTGACAGTGAACGTGGAGGGAGTGCGAGCGCTACCTGACGACCAGTGAGACTGACCCCTGACCCCTTTATTAGCATACTATGCTGTATATGAACCCACTGAACTCTAGTATGAAGAGTCAGCTGATATTGCTAGCCACACGCTGACAGCATTTTTTGGCGTAGTTGTTAGAAAACTGAGAAGCCTAGCACAAAAAATGCATTCATTTATAATATAAGGATGTCTAAAATACAGTGTTCAGCCACACGCATGTGATTAGGGCTGCAACTAACGATTATTTGAATAATTGATTAATCTGTCGATTATTAATCGATGAATCGGATTAAAACCCATTAATTTCCAATCCTTTATTCAAAAACAGAACTGACAGTGCAAAAAATCTTCAGAGTGCATAGGTTGCTACAATAAATCTATACATCTTTTTTTATATATAAAGGAAAATACTGATAAGAAAACTTAACAGGATGTTAGAACTTGTTCTCTACACTACACTCAGACGCACACACACAGAATTGAATGGGTTGTAATGCATTAAGAATTTCTCTGAAATGTCCAAACCCATTATACACTCCTGGAGAAAACATCATCTGTATTAACCTATTAATATGAATGATATTAAAGTTTAAACATGCAATACAGACACAGATTTAACTGCTGTGACATATAAACAAATATTATGTAACAATTAAATAAAACTACTCCTCCTAAAGAAGAACACAATGAATGATATGCATTCTTTATAACTATATTCCTTATAGATTAAATATGGATTAAATAATTAATGAATAATAAATATAATGAATCCTTATTAAACTAAAGAGGTGAGTCTTCTGTTGTTTGATTAATATTACGAGCACAAATGGAAGCAGGTTAATGGGCCGCTGTCGCTTTAAGACCGAATGCTGACTGAAAATGACAATAGATACTAGGGGTGTAACGGTACACTAAACTGACGGACCTCGGTTTTGAAGTCACGGTTTGGTACAGTAGTTTTAAAAAATAGTTTTTTTATTTATTTTTTATTAAACAGTGGTTTACTGAAAAAATTGTGGCTGCCCTTAAATGAATTAAATTATAACTAAAAGTTTCTTAAAGATAATGCTGTAAACTATATAGTGAGCCCTTACTAGCACATTATTACCATAATATTAAAGGTTAACAACAGAGCCCAAACTATGAGCCTATATCCAGCTGATATTCATGTTTAGGTATAATAATCAACACTCAAATAACACATTGTGTGCAAACATGTAAACTTCACATAAGGCAGTGTTTGCATTAACACATTAAAAAAATGTTCTCCAATTCGTTGTTGAAATATAATAATTTAATACACAGTGGCTGTGATTTTCATGACACATTTATCTAAACATACATTAAATCAAATCAAGACATCACTAACAGGTTAAGTAGAATATATATAGGCTAATATAGTGCATATATTTAGTGAAAGGACACTGAATGACTCCTGAGGTAAATGATGTTGCGTGACATTGTTCTCAAGCTGACGTCTTTCCGCGGTTGAAACACTGATTGAGCGATTACACGACGTATGATGCGTTTCAGTAAGGGTTAATGTGTCCTCAACACACCTTCAGATATTAATTCATGTTTATTCTTCTGGAACAGATGATCGCCGCTTGAGTTGACGCGCCTATAGGCTGCAGTGATCAGTCGCCGCATTAAAGAGCGTCAAAACGGAATTTAGCGTTTGAATTTCGTGATGAAATGAACTGAATACTTAATATGATCAAGTGGGAACTGGGATTGAAGTGTGTTCTGCGCTTACAACAAGCCGACTGTTAAAGATTGCACTCGGAACCGTTCGGCTCACACGCGCAACGAGATTAACACAGCAACAGATTGACAAATGAAAGGGCCAAAAAAGGCAAGTGAATAAAAATGTGTCTTTAGTCAAGTAAACCAGCTTTACAGGTCAGAGGTCATAATAGATCGGAATATTCGAAGGACCGGACTCATCCCGCTGGAGACGGGTTTACTGAGGATGCCGTGTCGATGAGGCAGTTTCAGGGGGAGGCTAATCACGCTCTCTCAGACACTTCAGGGTCATGTGTTGGTCTTCTCTGGGTGCAGGTCCAGCATCTGATCTGGATCCGGCCCGGATCCGGCTGACTGCAGTAAACCTCGGGATAAACAGAGAGACTAGCATTAGCGTAGATGCCATTCTTCTGATGATGTCACGAGTACATCAGGTGTTATGGGAAGTGTTCCCGGTTCCGGCTGACCTAGTTAATGCAGCCTAACAATCATTTCATTGAGAAAGTGTTTTATGTGTATGCCACAGTAAAGAGATGTGTGTTTAGTCTAGATTTAAACTGACAGAGTGTGTGTGCTTCCCCAACAATGCTAGGAAGAGTTCCAGAGTTTAGGAGCTAAATAGGAAAAGGATCGAGCGCCTGCAGTTGATCTGGATATTCTCGGTATGATCAACTGGCCAGAATTTAGAGAGCGCAGTAGACGTGATGGAGTATAATGTGTTAAGAGCTCGCTCAAGTACTGGAGATAAACCATTTAGTGCTTTGAGTAATAAGCAAGATTTTAAAATGTATGCGATGTTTAATAGGCAGCCAGTGCAGTGTTGACAGAACTGGGCTAATATGGTCACACTTCCTGGTTCTAGTAAGAACTGGAGCTGCTGCGTTTTGGACCAGCTGGAGTTTATTTATTAAGCGAGCAGGGCAACCACCCAGTAGAGCATTACAATAATCTACAGCTCATGAACGCATCAACTCACTGTTCAGCGTTTGGCATTGAGAGCATGAGCCGTAATTTAGAGATATGTTTAAGATGGTAGAAAGCAGTTTTACAGATGCTAGAAACGTGGCTTTCAAACGAAAGATTGGTATCAAAGAGCACACCCAGGTTCCTCACTGACCACGAGCACTGGACAGAGCAGCATCAAGTGTTAGACAGTATTCTAGGGCACTACTTGTGGAGCTTTTTTGTCCAATAATTAAAAATGCAGTTTTTTCTGAAGTGAATTGTTCACTTTAGTCTTGCAAACTATACCACCCCCGCTTTACTACTGTTATTAACAAGCTAACGCTACAGCTCGGCTCGCCCGCTTCCACTCTGCTTTGCGCTCAGCCGTGCTTTTTTATACTCAAACATCTCCTCGTTATGAGGGGCATAATAGTCGCACGACACAACGAATCGATAATGAAATTTTTAATTATCAAATTTTATCGATTTGTTGTTGCAGCCCTACATGTGATTTATAATTATGAGCCTGAGATAGTTTGCCTGTGAGCCGCTGCGGTCTGGATTGGTTCAGGTTGAACTCTGGGACGGATCCTCTGCTCTTTGTGCAGGACGGAGGTGGTGGTGTATCTGGTGGAGCGCTCTCCGAACGGCACGTCCAAGCGTGTGCCAGCGTCCACGCTCTACAGCTACATGGAGCAGATGAACGTGAAGTCTCAGCTGCAGCAGCTGGGCGTCTTCATGACCGTCAGCCGGACCGCGCTCACGCCAGCACAGCTGAAGCAGCTGCTGCAGAACCCGCCCGCAGGTACGACACGCCGTACACACGCGTGTGCGCCGGTGAGATCGCCGCTGATGCTGTGTGTGTGTGTGTGTGTGTGTGTGTGTGTGTGCAGGTGTGGACCCCATCATCTGGGAACAGGCCAAAGTGGACAATCCAGACCCAGAGAAGTGCGTCTCATTACCGGCTCGTCATTTGATTTGTTGCTCGTGTGATCATGTGACCTCATTAGCTGTGGTTTTCCCGCTCAGGTTGATTCCAGTGCCCATGGTGGGCTTCAGAGAGCTCCTGCGCAGACTGAAGATTCAGGATCAGATGACCAAACAGCACCAGACCCGAGTGGACGTGAGTGATCCGTAGGGTTGTGACGGCTGACCGACATCACGATTGAGCGCCACCTTCGTGATGCCACGCCCCTGTTGCGAGTCTTTTGAGAGTGCGACACACACTAATCCTCTTCTATAGTATTAGTTAAACTATAAACTTCACAGGGATTGCTCTGTAAATTAAATTGAGAATGCAACTAATGCATATATATGCTATTTTAAATCCTGTAGTCTATGCCAGAGATATATAGAGCCTACAGTGTGAAATAATTTGCGGCTGAAACATCCATGCGTGTTTATTTGAGCACTTCTGTCAGTGAACACACACCACAGCCTATAAAACATCTAAACGATTTACAGTGAATAATGTAACCTTAAGAATATAAGACAATTAAATATTAGTTAGAAAAATATTTGATTCATACTATTTCCCCGCGAAGATGTGTCATATACCGCTCTGCGCTTCGAGAGGAGTGTGTGACACGCGCTGGATACACCTTCTCCATTATCTTCATCTTCATGGGTTCTCCTGATGTAGCAAAGCAACACGGGGTGTTATCTTCCACAGGGTCAGGGTCCCTAACCCACAGGGTCAAGACATTTAGAGAGAAAACCAAACTAAAATCACGTGTGTGTGTGTGAGTGTGTGAGTGTGTGAGTGTGTGAGTGTGTGAGTGAGTGAGTGAGTGAGTGAGTGAGTGAGAGTGAGTGAGTGAGTGAGTGAGTGAGTGAGTGTGAGTGAGTGAGTGAGTGAGTGAGTGAGTGAGTGAGTGAGTGAGTGAGTGAGTGAGTGAGTGAGTGAGTGAGTGAGTGAGTGAGTGAGTGAGTGAGTGAGTGAGTGAGTGAGTGTGTGTGTGTGTGTGTGTGTGTGTGTGTGTGTGTGTGTGTGTGTGTGTGTGTGTGTGTGTGTGTGAGTGAGTGAGTGAGTGAGTGAGTGAGTGAGTGAGTGAGTGAGTGAGTGAGTGAGTGAGTGAGTGAGTGAGTGAGTGAGTGAGTGTGTGTGTGTGTGTGTGTGTGTGTGTGTGTGTGTGTGTGTGTGTGTGTGTGTGTGTGTGTGTGTGAGTGTGTGAGTGTGTGAGTGTGTGAGTGTGTGAGTGTGTGAGTGTGTGTGTGTGTGTGTGTGTGTGTGTGTGTGTGTGTGTGTGTGTGTGTGTGTGTGTGTGTGTGTGTGTGTGAGTGTGTGAGTGTGTGAGTGTGTGAGTGTGTGAGTGTGTGAGTGTGTGAGTGTGTGAGTGTGTGAGTGTGTGAGTGTGTGAGTGTGTGAGTGTGTGAGTGTGTGAGTGAGTGAGTGTGTGTGTGTGTGTGTGTGTGTGTGTGAAATGCGCTATTCAAATAAACCAAACTTGACGCGCCTTACCAAGTTTAATAACAAGAACAAACTGTTAAATAAAATTAGAAGTAAAAAGGTGTTCGTCCTACAGTGTGTTATACTCTCCCACAGTAAAGGATGTGAATAGTTATCAGAGACTTAATTATAAGCAAACGAAAGGAAGAAACGTTTATAATCCCCTGCCAACATGAGTGCGACGCGAGTGAAGATCTGGGAAAGGAAACGAGATGTCCATGTGCATTGGGATGAAATGGACCCGGCCTATTGTTCACATTCACAGACAATCGAGAGACCCGATCTCAAAACAGATGAAGAAGTGCTGCCCATTATTTCCTCTCTAGGCTAAACAAAGCTTGTGCTTCACTGCTGTGGCGATGTTCACGTGAAACAGCTTCACATACAAAACACTGGGTTAGTAAAATAACCAAATCATTTATAAGTAGAAAATAGTATTTATGTAAAGAGATATAGTAAATGATTTACCTAATTACCCCAAACAAAAAAAACCCAATATCATCGACCATCACAATGTTTTCCTTTAAACATCGTCAACTGCCAATTTAGGGGACATCGCCCGACCCTAGTGATCCGCGCTCGCCGCCGCTTCACTGGCTCTCTCTCTGTGCTTCAGATCATCTCCAATGACATCAGTGAACTGCAGAGGAACCAGGCCACGACTGCCGCCAAAGTCACCCAGTACAAGCGCAAGCTCATGGACCTCTCGCACAGAGTCCTGCAGGTACGGCTCGACCCCGCTGGCAGTGTGTTCAGCTCACACACACACACACACAGAGCCCTTCTCGTTCCTGTTTCAGGTGCTGATTAAACAGGAAGTTCAGAGGACGAGCGGTTACGCCATTCAGCTGGATGAGGAGCACCTGAGAGTTCAGCTGGAAACCATCCAATCAGACCTCAACGCCCCCACACAGTTCAAGGTGCGAACGTCGGCCGCAAACACACTGAGCGTCTGTCATGTGACTGATGAAGTGAGACATGTTGAACACACACGTGTGAGCCGGATTCACTAAATAAACCGACTCATAGATCAGAGGATGGATTAGTTGAGGATTAGACAGAAAATATCATTAACCTGATAGACAAACAAAGGAGGTCTATGAGATCAATGATCTCACACTGATCTCACACTGATCTCACACTGACTGATCTCACACTGATCTCACACTGACTGATCTCACACTGATCTCACACTGATCTCACACTGACTGATCTCACACTGATCTCACACTGACTGATCTCACACTGACTGATCTCACACTGACTGATCTCACACTGACTGATCTCACACTGACTGATCTCACACTGATCTCACACTGACTGATCTCACACTGATCTCACACTGACTGATCTCACACTGACTGATCTCACACTGATCTCACACTGATCGATCTCACACTGACTGATCTCACACTGATCTCACACTGACTGATCTCACACTGACTGATCTCACACTGATCTCTCACTGATCTCACACTCACTGATCTCACACTGACTGATCTCACACTCACTGATCTCACACTCACTGATCTCACACTGATCTCACACTGACTGATCTCACACTGACTGATCTCACACTCACTGATCTCACACTGATCTCACACTCACTGATCTCACACTCACTGATCTCACACTCACTGATCTCACACTCACTGATCTCACACTCACTGATCTCACACTGACTGATCTCACACTGACTGATCTCACACTGACTGATCTCACACTGATCTCACACTGACTGATCTCACACTGATCTCACACTGACTGATCTCACACTCACTGATCTCACACTGATCTCACACTGACTGATCTCACACTCACTGATCTCACACTGACTGATTTCACACTGATCTCGCACTGATCTCGCACTGATCTCACACTCACTGATCTCACACTGACTGATCTCACACTGATCTCACACTCACTGATCTCGCACTGATCTCGCACTCACTGATCTCACACTGATCTCACACTCACTGATCTCGCACTCACTGATCTCACACTGATCTCGCACTGATCTCACACTCACTGATCTCGCACTGATCTCACACTCACTGATCTCACACTCACTGATCTCGCACTGATCTCGCACTGATCTCACACTCACTGATCTCACACTCACTGATCTCACACTCACTGATCTCACACTGACTGATCTCACACTCACTGATCTCACACTCACTGATCTCACACTGACTGATCTCACACTCACTGATCTCACACTCACTGATCTCACACTCACTGATCTCACACTCACTGATCTCACACTGACTGATCTCACACTCACTGATCTCACACTCACTGATCTCACACTCACTGATCTCACACTCACTGATCTCACACTCACTGATCTCGCACTGACTGATCTCACACTGACTGATCTCGCACTGACTGATCTCGCACTCACTGATCTCACACTGACTGATCTCACACTGATCTCACACTCACTGATCTCACACTGATCTCACACTGACTGATCTCACACTGACTGATCTCACACTGACTGATCTCACACTCACTGATCTCACACTCACTGATCTCACACTCACTGATCTCTCACTGATCTCACACTCACTGATCTCACACTGATCTCACACTCACTGATCTCACACTCACTGATCTCGCACTCACTGATCTCGCACTGACTGATCTCACACTGATCTCACACTCACTGATCTCACACTGACTGATCTCGCACTGACTGATCTCACACTCACTGATCTCACACTGACTGATCTCACACTGACTGATCTCACACTCACTGATCTCACACTGACTGATCTCACACTGACTGATCTCACACTGATCTCACACTGATCTCTCACTCACTGATCTCACACTCACTGATCTCACACTGACTGATCTCACACTGACTGATCTCACACTCACTGATCTCACACTGACTGATCTCACACTGACTGATCTCACACTGACTGATCTCACACTGACTGATCTCACACTGATCTCTCACTGATCTCACACTCACTGATCTCACACTGATCTCACACTGACTGATCTCACACTGATCTCACACTGACTGATCTCACACTGATCTCACACTGACTGATCTCACACTGATCTCACACTGACTGATCTCACACTGATCTCACACTGATCTCTCACTGATCTCACACTCACTGATCTCACACTGACTGATCTCACACTCACTGATCTCACACTGACTGATCTCACACTCACTGATCTCACACTGACTGATCTCACACTCACTGATCTCACACTCACTGATCTCACACTGACTGATCTCACACTGATCTCACACTCACTGATCTCACACTCACTGATCTCACACTGACTGATCTCACACTCACTGATCTCACACTGACTGATCTCACACTGATCTCTCACTGATCTCACACTCACTGATCTCACACTCACTGATCTCACACTGACTGATCTCACACTGACTGATCTCACACTGACTGATCTCACACTGACTGATCTCACCGTGATCTCACACTGACTGATCTCACACTGACTGATCTCACACTGACTGATCTCACACTGATCTCTCACTGATCTCACACTCACTGATCTCACACTCACTGATCTCACACTCACTGATCTCACACTGACTGATCTCACACTGATCTCACACTGACTGATCTCACACTGATCTCACACTGACTGATCTCACACTGATCTCTCACTGATCTCTCACTGATCTCACACTCACTGATCTCACACTGACTGATCTCACACTCACTGATCTCACACTCACTGATCTCACACTGATCTCACACTGACTGATCTCACACTCACTGATCTCACACTGATCTCACACTGACTGATCTCACACTGACTGATCTCACACTGACTGATCTCACACTCACTGATCTCACACTCACTGATCTCACACTGACTGATCTCACACTGACTGATCTCACACTGACTGATCTCACACTGATCTCACACTGATCTCACACTGATCTCACACTCACTGATCTCTCACTGATCTCTCACTGATCTCACACTGATCTCTCACTCACTGATCTCTCACTGATCTCTCACTCACTGATCTCACACTCACTGATCTCTCACTCACTGATCTCTCACTGATCTCACACTCACTGATCTCACACTGACTGATCTCACACTGACTGATCTCACACTGACTGATCTCACACTCCCTGATCTCACACTGACTGATCTCACACTCACTGATCTCACACTCACTGATCTCATACTCACTGATCTCTCACTGATCTCTCACTGATCTCACACTGACTGATCTCACACTGACTGATCTCACACTGACTGATCTCACACTGACTGATCTCACACTGACTGATCTCACACTCAATGATCTCACACTCACTGATCTCACACTGACTGATCTCACACTCACTGATCTCACACTCACTGATCTCGCACTCACTGATCTCGCACTCACTGATCTCGCACTCACTGATCTCGCACTCACTGATCTCGCACTCACTGATCTCACACTGATCTCACACTGACTGATCTCACACTGACTGATCTCACACTGACTGATCTCACACTGACTGATCTCACACTCACTGATCTCACACTCACTGATCTCACACTCACTGATCTCACACTCACTGATCTCGCACTCACTGATCTCGCACTCACTGATCTCGCACTCACTGATCTCACACTGATCTCACACTGACTGATCTCACACTGATCTCACACTGACTGATCTCACACTGATCTCACACTCACTGATCTCACACTGACTGATCTCACACTGATCTCACACTCACTGATCTCACACTCACTGATCTCACACTCACTGATCTCACACTGATCTCACACTGATCTCGCACTGATCTCACACTGACTGATCTCACACTGATCTTGCACTGTTCTCACAATAAGTGATACAAACGAACACATGTTTTAATGTGTGTGTGTGTGTGTGTGTGTGTTTCAGGGGCGACTAAATGAACTCATGTCTCAGATTCGGATGCAGAATCATTTTGGAGCCGTTCGTTCAGAGGAGCGTTACCGTGTTGATGCCGACCTGCTGAGAGAAATCAAACAGGCAAGTGTGTGTGTGTGTGTGTGTGTGTGTGTGTGTGTGTGTGTGTGTGTGTGTGTGTCTCACTCATACATGAACTGACCCTGTGGAGATGAGCAGCTTTATTTAAAACCAGAGAAACCCGAACTAGTTGCTGAAGTTCTCACTGACGGCTGCCTTGTGTCCTCAGCATCTGAAGCACCAGCAGGAGGGTTTGAGTCACCTGATCAGCGTCATTAAAGACGACCTGGACGACCTCAAGACGGTAGAAGACGGACTTCACGACAGCATTCACGGGCGCAGCAGCAAACTCAGCTGACGCCTGAGCGGCCGTGTGAGCGCTGACCATCAGCCTCCGCCCTGAGCGTGGACTGACCCCATGAGAAATGACTGAGACCAACATGACTCACAACAGCTGTGTGTTGCAGCAGCACATTTATTTTTGCTTTAGCGTGTGAATGTGTCTTTGATCAGCTGGAATATTTTACTGTGTCTATGATCGATTAATAAAGTTTCACTGTATGATTCCGCGTGTCTGATTTACTGAGCGTGTATGAGCACTGAAGTCTTCAGCGTGGCGCTCTCGAGGTTAGCGTCTCATTCCCTCTCGGCCCTGGAGTGCTCCACCAGGCGAAAGGCCTCCATGAACTCGTTGATGTCGATGCTGCCGTCCTTGTTGAAGTCGATGCTCTCGGCCATGTCTGCGATGGCTTTATCGCTGATGTCCGTCTGCAGGTGCGAGCTCAGCAGCTTCCACGTCTGATGAAACTCCTCCAACGAGATCAGACCTGAACACAAGATTCGGATTAGCAGGTGCTCCGATCACGCTGGTCCTCCATCCGTTAGATTACAGCGGCTGATCTGATCACCTGAGTGGTCCGTGTCGATCATTCTGAAGATGCTCTCCAGGTTAGAGTGATGTTTGTACAGCGTCTCCAGTAGACTCGTGTTCGCAATCTGACAGAGTAAATCAAACACATACAAGTGACTTAGTTATTCTGAAGTGGCGTTTATATTCTTCTTTATTTTCTCTGAGCTCACCTCTGTGTTTGGCTGGACGACGGACAGCTGGTTGAACCAGTCGAGGTAGTTGAGCGCCCCGTCCTGTGTGCTGCTGGTCACCAGCTGAGCCCTGAGAACCCTCCACGGGACACTGAGCCGCAGGACCTTCTCCACGGCCACGGCCCAGTGCTCCAGAGAGATGAGACCTGAGGACAGGTCCGGGGACAGATGAGGTGTGTGTGTGTGGTGTGTGTGTGTGTGTGTGTGTGTGTGTGTGGTACCTGTACACTGGGGGTCATATTCCTGAAATTCTCGAATCAGGGCAGATTTGTGTACGAACAGCTGCATCATCAGAGCCTGTAATGCAGAGCGTTCTGTTCGTCCCACACTATAAACAAACACACAATAATGTTTTACACACACTTTAATCTGATACAATAATTAAAGGGGTGGTAAACCACGATTTCACTTTTCTAACTTTAGCTAGT
>CM042255.1:52612227-52617607 GCA_023566225.1 Romanogobio albipinnatus | reverse complement strand
GATACTGATGCTGTAACTGATACTGATGCTGTAACTGATGCTGTACTGATGCTGATGCTGATGCTGTAACTGATGCTGATGCTGTAACTGATGCTGATGCTGTAACTGATGCTGATGCTGTAACTGATACTGATGCTGTAACTGATGCTGATGCTGTAACTGATGCTGATGCTGTAACTGATACTGATGCTGTAACTGATACTGATGCTGTAACTGATGCTGTAACTGATACTGATGCTGTAACTGATGCTGTAACTGATGCTGATGCTGTAACTGATGCTGTAACTGATACTGATGCTGTAACTGATGCTGTAACTGATGCTGATGCTGTAACTGGTGCTGTAACTGATGCTGATGCTGTAACTGATGCTGATGCTGTAACTGATGCTGTAACTGATGCTGTAACTGATGCTGTAACTGATACTGATGCTGTAACTGATGCTGTAACTGATGCTGTAACTGATGCTGTAACTGATGCTGTAACTGATGCTGTAACTGATTCTGATGCTGTAACTGATTCTGATGCTGTAACTGATGCTGTAACTGATGCTGATGCTGTAACTGATGCTGATGCTGTAAACTGATGCTGATGCTGTAACTGATGCTGATGCTGTAACTGATGCTGTAACTGATACTGATGCTGTAACTGATACTGATGCTGTAACTGATGCTGATGCTGTAACTGATACTGATGCTGTAACTGATGCTGTAACTGATGCTGTAACTGATGCTGATGCTGTAACTGATGCTGTAACTGATGCTGTAACTGATGCTGTAACTGATGCTGTAACTGATGCTGTAACTGATGCTGTAACTGATGCTGTAACTGATGCTGTAACTGATGCTGATGCTGTAACTGATGCTGATGCTGTAACTGATGCTGATGCTGTAACTGATACTGATGCTGTAACTGATGCTGATGCTGTAACTGATACTGATGCTGTAACTGATGCTGTAACTGATGCTGTAACTGATGCTGTAACTGATGCTGTAACTGATGCTGTAACTGATGCTGTAACTGATGCTGTAACTGATGCTGATGCTGTAACTGATGCTGATGCTGTAACTGATACTGATGCTGTAACTGATGCTGATGCTGTAACTGATACTGATGCTGTAACTGATGCTGTAACTGATGCTGTAACTGATGCTGTAACTGATGCTGATGCTGTAACTGATGCTGTAACTGATACTGATGCTGTAACTGATGCTGTAACTGATGCTGATGCTGTAACTGATGCTGTAACTGATACTGATGCTGTAACTGATGCTGTAACTGATGCTGTAACTGATACTGATGCTGTAACTGATGCTGATGCTGTAACTGATGCTGTAACTGATGCTGATGCTGTAACTGATGCTGATGCTGTAACTGATGCTGATGCTGTAACTGATGCTGTAACTGATACTGATGCTGTAACTGATGCTGTAACTGATGCTGTAACTGATGCTGTAACTGATGCTGTAACTGATGCTGTAACTGATGCTGTAACTGATGCTGTAACTGATGCTGTAACTGATGCTGTAACTGATGCTGTAACTGATGCTGTAACTGATGCTGTAACTGATGCTGATGCTGTAACTGATGCTGATGCTGTAACTGATGCTGATGCTGTAACTGATGCTGATGCTGTAACTGATGCTGATGCTGTAACTGATACTGATGCTGTAACTGATGCTGATGCTGTAACTGATGCTGATGCTGTAACTGATACTGATGCTGTAACTGATGCTGATGCTGTAACTGATACTGATGCTGTAACTGATGCTGATGCTGTAACTGATACTGATGCTGTAACTGATGCTGTAACTGATGCTGTAACTGATGCTGTAACTGATGCTGTAACTGATGCTGTAACTGATGCTGTAACTGATGCTGTAACTGATGCTGTAACTGATGCTGTAACTGATGCTGTAACTGATGCTGTAACTGATGCTGATGCTGTAACTGATGCTGATGCTGTAACTGATACTGATGCTGTAACTGATGCTGATGCTGTAACTGATGCTGATGCTGATGCTGTAACTGATTCTGATGCTGTAACTGATGCTGATGCTGTAACTGATACTGATACTGATGCTGTAACTGATGCTGATGCTGTAACTGATGCTGATGCTGTAACTGATGCTGTAACTGATGCTGATGCTGTAACTGATGCTGTAACTGATGCTGATGCTGTAACTAATGCTGTAACTGATACTGATGCTGTAACTGATGCTGTAACTGATGCTGATGCTGTAACTGATGCTGTAACTGATTCTGATGCTGTAACTGATGCTGATGCTGATACTGATGCTGTAACTGATGCTGATGCTGTAACTGATACTGATGCTGTAACTGATGCTGATGCTGTAACTGATGCTGATGCTGTAACTGATGCTGATGCTGATGCTGTAACTGATACTGATGCTGTAACTGATGCTGATGCTGTAACTGATGCTGTAACTGATGCTGTAACTGATACTGATGCTGTAACTGATGCTGATACTGTAACTGATGCTGATGCTGTAACTGATGCTGTAACTGATGCTGATGCTGTAACTGATGCTGATGCTGTAACTGATGCTGATGCTGTAACTGATGCTGATGCTGTAACTGATGCTGATGCTATAACTGATACTGTAACTGATGCTGATGCTGTAACTGATGCTGATGCTGTAACTGATGCTGTAACTGATGCTGTAACTGATGCTGTAACTGATACTGATGCTGTAACTGATGCTGTAACTGATGCTGATGCTGTAACTGATGCTGATGCTGTAACTGATGCTGATGCTGTAACTGATACTGATGCTGTAACTGATGCTGTAACTGATGCTGATGCTGTAACTGATGCTGTAACTGATACTGATGCTGTAACTGATACTGATGCTGTAACTGATGCTGATGCTGTAACTGATGCTGATGCTGTAACTGATACTGATGCTGTAACTGATGCTGATGCTGTAACTGATGCTGATGCTGTAACTGATGCTGATGCTGTAACTGATACTGATGCTGTAACTGATGCTGTAACTGATGCTGATGCTGTAACTGATGCTGTAACTGATACTGATGCTGTAACTGATACTGATGCTGTAACTGATACTGATGCTGTAACTGATACTGATGCTGTAACTGATGCTGTAACTGATGCTGTAACTGATACTGATGCTGTAACTGATACTGATGCTGTAACTGATGCTGTAACTGATACTGATGCTGTAACTGATACTGATGCTGTAACTGATACTGATGCTGTAACTGATGCTGATGCTGTAACTGATACTGATGCTGTAACTGATACTGATGCTGTAACTGATACTGATGCTGTAACTGATGCTGATGCTGTAACTGATACTGATGCTGTAACTGATACTGATGCTGTAACTGATACTGATGCTGTAACTGATGCTGATGCTGTAACTGATGCTGAAACTGATACTGATGCTGTAACTGATGCTGTAACTGATGCTGATGCTGTAACTGATGCTGTAACTGATACTGATGCTGTAACTGATACTGATGCTGTAACTGATGCTGATGCTGTAACTGATGCTGATGCTGTAACTGATACTGATGCTGTAACTGATACTGATGCTGTAACTGATGCTGTAACTGATACTGATGCGGTAACTGATGCTGTAACTGATGCTGATGCTGTAACTGATGCTGTAACTGATACTGATGCTGTAACTGATACTGATGCTGTAACTGATACTGATGCTGTAACTGATGCTGATGCTGTAACTGATGCTGATGCTGTAACTGATGCAGTAACTGATACTGATGCTGTAACTGATGCTGATGCTGTAACTGATACTGATGCTGTAACTGATGCTGATGCTGTAACTGATGCTGATGCTGTAACTGATGCTGTAACTGATACTGATGCTGTAACTGATGCTGTAACTGATGCTGATGCTGTAACTGATGCTGTAACTGATACTGATGCTGATGCTGTAACTGATGCTGTAACTGATGCTGTAACTGATACTGATGCTGTAACTGATGCTGTAACTGATGCTGATGCTGTAACTGATACTGATGCTGTAACTGATGCTGTAACTGATGCTGATGCTGTAACTGATGCTGTAACTGATGCTGATGCTGTAACTGATGCTGTAACTGATTCTGTAACTGATGCTGATGCTGTAACTGATGCTGTAACTGGTGCTGATGCTGTAACTGGTGCTGATGCTGTAACTGGTGCTGATGCTGTAACTGATACTGATGCTGTAACTGATGCTGATGCTGTAACTGATGCTGTAACTGATGCTGTAACTGATGCTGTAACTGATGCTGATGCTGTAACTGATGCTGTAACTGATGCTGATGCTGTAACTGATGCTGTAACTGATGCTGATGCTGTAACTGATGCTGATGCTGTAACTGATACTGATGCTGTAACTGATACTGATGCTGTAACTGATGCTGTAACTGATGCTGATGCTGTAACTGATACTGATGCTGTAACTGATGCTGTAACTGATTCTGTAACTGATGCTGATGCTGTAACTGATGCTGTAACTGGTGCTGATGCTGTAACTGGTGCTGATGCTGTAACTGATGCTGATGCTGTAACTGATGCTGTAACTGATGCTGTAACTGATGCTGATGCTGTAACTGATGCTGTAACTGATGCTGATGCTGTAACTGATGCTGTAACTGATGCTGATGCTGTAACTGATGCTGTAACTGATGCTGATGCTGTAACTGGTGCTGATGCTGTAGCTGATGCTGTAACTGATTCTGATGCTGTAACTGATGCTGTAACTGATGCTGATGCTGATGCTGTAACTGATACTGATGCTGTAACTGATGCTGATGCTGTAACTGAT
This sequence comes from Romanogobio albipinnatus, assembly GCA_023566225.1. NCBI lineage: Eukaryota > Metazoa > Chordata > Actinopteri > Cypriniformes > Gobionidae > Romanogobio > Romanogobio albipinnatus. Next base: position 52,612,786 of record CM042255.1, on the reverse strand, counting down.
GCTGATGCTGTAACTGATGCTGATGCTGTAACTGAAGCTGTAACTGATGCTGATGCTGTAACTGGTGCTGATGCTGTAACTGGTGCTGTAACTGATGCTGATGCTGTAACTGGTGCTGATGCTGTAACTGATGCTGTAACTGGTGCTGATGCTGTAACTGATGCTGTAACTGATGCTGATGCTGTAACTGATGCTGATGCTGTAACTGATGCTGTAACTGATGCTGTAACTGATGCTGAAGCTGATGCTGATGCTGTAACTGATGCTGATGCTGTAGCTGATGCTGTAACTGATGCTGAAGCTGATGCTGATGCTGTAACTGATGCTGAAGCTGATGCTGATGCTGTAACTGATGCTGATGCTGTAGCTGATGCTGTAACTGATGCTGAAGCTGATGCTGATGCTGTAACTGATGCTGATGCTGTAACTGATGCTGTAACTGATACTGATGCTGTAACTGATACTGATGCTGTAAATAATGCTGATGCTGTAACTGATGCTGTAACTGATGCTGATGCTGTAACTGATGCTGATGCTGTAACTGATACTGATGCTGTAA
>CM042255.1:52592227-52599727 GCA_023566225.1 Romanogobio albipinnatus | reverse complement strand
ACCGAGGAGTGTCGGTGTAGCGTTCACGGGGTGATTCGGTCTCGCTAGAAGCGGGCGAGGAATGCTCTGATGTCGGTAGCGGTTCACGGGGTGATTCGGTCTCGCTAGAAGCGGGCGAGGAATGCTCTGATGATATATATTTTCAAACCGGGCAGATCGCGTCTCCCCGAGGTGGGTGGAAGTGAAATGATGGCCCTTGAATTGATCTGTGTTGGAGAGCGGCAACAAAGTTTGTCGATAGTCCTGCCGTGATACAGAGAAGCTTGCGGGTTTGATTCCTGTAAAATCAGCGATGCAAACTCGCCTGCCGATCTATCCAGATTGGGCAGTAACCCAGCAAAATAGCGGGTTCAGTTTAAGTATGTTGTCAATAAAATGTGTGTTGAGCATACAAGACCTCATGTGTTGATTTGTTAACACAATCAGAAGGCACTGGAACCTCTAACCTCACAGTCTGGCCGTATGCCGACAGATGAGAATTATGCAGTGTTATGAAATACAGCGATGTTTGCAGAAGGACGCGGGATTCCACAAGTGATGCTTGGGAATCCTCCTCGCTGTCTGCCTTGAACGGTGGCGCGTACGCGCACTAACAACACCATGGCTTCTTCGCACGATTCCAGTAGGGCTGACGGCTGCGGTTTCTCTCGCGCCCCCTCTGGTTTGGCGGAGTAATTGCAACTTCATTGTTCGAGAGGGGAAATCCGTGCTCTCCTCAGCAAAATGGCAATTCAAGTTTTGCCACAAGGGAGAATGGAGAAAGAGGTTTTTCAGCGTAAATTCCTCCTCCTCCTCCTCCAAAAATAAAATAAAAATACCAGACTTGCAGCAGTTGAACAAACACTTTAGAGTGGTTAATGTGTCAAGTTCAAAAATGCTTGCAGTATGTCACCTGTTCTGCCCTCTGCATCCTCGGGATCGGCTTACATCGGTGTGTTTTTGCCCGATGCATCTTGCCACAATCCACCCGGAGCACAGAAAACATGTCTGAGGTCTCCGTTGATGGGATTGCCTATAGATCCCAATGGCACTGCGCATATCTGAAAGATATGCAGAAGCGGTGTTGGTTCTGCTGTGCCATCAGAGCATAATATTGTTCTCCTCTTTGGATGACGTGCTCCTGGCTGCAGACAGCAGGGAACAAGCAGTGTTGTAAAACACATGCACTTGTTTTTCCATTTTACGAGCTCTGGGATTTTTCAGATAATCTCAAAAGGGGCTGTTATGTCTCGGTCTGTTATATCTCGGTCTGGGGATAGATTCAGAACCGAACAGAGGGCAGAGGACTTTTGCAGTACTGAGACTGCTGGGGCTCATGGTCTTGATAGCAGTAGTACGGCTGGATTCTCCTCTTTGTGTTTGCAGTTCCGGCGCTGGGCGTTCGGTAACTTGCTATATGCCATGTGACATTTAAGCATGGTTCAGTAGCGCTGTTGGGCGTTCAGACCATGGTCCCCTGGGAGCCCTAGATCTGTAAACAGAAGGAATTCCCCTGGGCAGGGTTACGGCATGTTCATTAGTGATGACAAACGTCACAACATGGACGAGAAACTCTGTAAGAGGAGAGTGGTTGACAGCACTGTAAGAGCTTCACATACATTTATGTGGAGTAGTTCTCCTGGTGCTGAAACACTTGACCCAGCAGGGCAAGCATTATTCAGAATGGAAAATATGACTATGGTCATATATATGTAGGCAAGGAGGTACTCGCTCTCTGCTGCAATTGGCATGGATGCTCTTGATACAAGGCAGACCTACGGTGGCTTATGCACTCTTGAATAGTGGTGCAGATCGGGTGCAGAAATGTGGATCTTTTTGCATCTGCAGAAAACATGCGGCGCCCGCTGTTCTCTTGATTATGGACTGGAGTGCCCCGTAGGGGGTGGATGTCCCAACACGTATAGCCCAGGATTCTGCTGTATGCAGAAGGGTCCATCACTGATTTTGGTGGCATCTTGCTGGCCAGAGAAAAAGAAATGGTACACAAGCATCATGGCATTGCTGTTAAGGACACACACCATGGTGTCTTCCACTATGCAGGACCTTCTGTCCCATGCAGGAGGCAGATTCTGCACCCTCGGCCGGAACTGTAAGGGCCGACATGTGGAGAGAGGGAGAATCTGACTATAGCTACAAAACAGGGCGCTTGCTTTCTGAAGCACACCGTGTTGTGTTGAAGTAGTGCATGTTTGAAGTTTGGTGCAGGTGAAAATCTGTATCACCGTGTCAGTGCCTGATTGATACTGTTTTCTTCTCCGAAGAAAAGTCACTCCCATTCCATGCTGGAAGTTTAGTGGGCGACTGTTTTCGGCTTTCATGAGGGCATTAATGGTGCTGCGCTAAAGCGCGCATTTTTCGGTTCCTTAAGAGGGTCCTGGCATACTACGATTTTTGCTCCGTTTCGGGCACAGTCGAGAGTGTGAGTTTTTCAAAGTATAGCCTACTCCATTGGCCACATCAGTGGAAAGGTGCTTTTGGCGCATGTGCACTATCTAGTGCATTTTTGGTTTTCGAGTACTTTGGTTTTCAAGTGCTCTCTCTCTCCTCTCCACCTATAGTCGGTGTGTGGTGAGCGCGCTGGTGCCATTGTACTGTGGCTGCCCTTGCATCATCCCAGTGGATGCTGAACACTGCCGGTGGTTGAGGAGAGACCCCTGACATGAGTGTAAAGCAGCTTTGAGTGGACAGTAGTACATAGGAAACGTGCTATATGATTCATGTCACTCGCACATGTGCTGTTTTATGTGCACCGTCCGCGGTCCCAAAAATTGGGCTGCACACGGACAGTGTGCGCGGCCATCTGCGGACTCTCCTAATGGTGATTATTACGTCACACGGACAGTTCATGGACTGTCGGGGAACTCTCGCGTTCCACTCCATCTGTTGAGAGTGTGAGCTGGTCAAGGTATACTCCTTTGGCCAGGAAGGCCGGGTATGGTTAATTTCCCGCATCCAGATGCGTCACACACGCAGTCGAATGAGCGCGGATGACCAAGTTCAATACGTGTGCAGTATAATTGTTGTGACTCTTCTGTCGCTTCTGTTTTTCTTGCACATGCGCTGTTGTATGCGCACCTTCCATGCATTCTCAAAAACAATTGGGCTGCATGCTGACGGGATACTTTGGACTTAAGTGCAGATGGGTTCGGAATGCGTGCTTCTGAGTGAACTTTGTCCGCAAGTGTTCAAGTCACTCATACGCTGTGGCATGCGCACCAAAGGCCCTCCTGTTGACGAGATTTTACGTCACACGTATGGTGCGCAGAACGCAGACATCCAAAGTATACCTGGAGCTTTAAGGTCAGCGTTTTTAGGCTCGTTACAAACTGTAATGGTGCCGTGATGACCTGATGGTTGATCTGGAGGCTAGGTGTGAACCTCCGTTTAAGCCTTTAGAATCCTTGAATATAAGGATGATTCCTTGTCATGGATACTGGCACCAGCAAAGCATGTTGGTTATCTTCATGCGCTATTGGTGCATCCCCTTTGCAGTTTGCACCCAAGCTGCACTTGGTGGTGTTGCATCCAAATGCGGCGTATATGCCTAAAGTCAGGTTGGGAGTATGCTCTCGTTCGAGCTGTCTGCCCTATGAAATCTCTGACTCTGAGAAAAGGTGCGTTCGGCAGTTGCAGGCTATGCACTCGCCTGACCAGCCTTTTGTCATGTTTTCCAACTCAGCCAGTGGGAAGCCGCTATCTGAGCGATGTCTTTCACATTGGATTGTACAAGGCTATTTCTATAGCATGGAAGGAGTTGGTTCTGCCTGGTGAGGTGTGTGAGCACTCTACAAGGGCATGGAGATGTCAGGGGCTTGGTTTAATATTCTCGTGGGATGCCAGCTGGGCATCACTGTGCACATTCGTCCGCTGTACCCGCTAGTTGCCACTACGGCAACAGTAACTCAGGCTGTGCAAACCACAGGGGTTTTTATAGGGGCCATGCATCTTTCCCTCGGAAAAGGGTTATGTGGCGGTGCTGGTCTATTACGTTTAGTTCAGCGACTTGGCGGGGCGTGAATATATGTCCCATAGTCATGTGTTGTACCGAGTTGACCGACTGAATGGGAACGTTGAGTTATGCATATAACTACTGTTCCCAGAAGGAGGGAAACGAGGTACAACACCTCTGGGCCCCGCACAGTCGGGGCTCGGTGAAGAGCTGGACTGAACAAGGGAAATGACGCATACGACTGCATTTATATGCTGTGGGTCGTGACCCCGCCCACGTCGTCATGCGTCATTGGCCTTTCAGGCGTGAATAAAGGTGTCTTCAGCAGATGGCGCTAGAGCGCGATATCCCATAGTCATGTGTTGTACCTCGTTTCCCTCCTTCTGGGAACAGTAGTTATATGCATAACTCAACGTTCAGTGCTGATTCGGTTCAGATTGATTTGGTTCAGTGTTGATTCGGTTCAGTGTTGACTCAGTCTTGATTTGGTTCAGTGTTGATTCCGTGTTGACTCAGTGCTGATTCGGTTCAGATTGATTTGGTTCAGTGTTGATTCGGTTCAGTGTTGTCTCAGTCTTGATTTGGTTCAGTGTTGATTCCGTGTTGGCTCAGTGCTGATTCGGTTCAGATTGATTTGGTTCAGATTGATTTAGTTCAGTGCTGATTCGGTTCAGTGTTGATTCGGTTCAGTGCTGTTTCGGTTCAGTGCTGATTCGGTTCAGTGCTGATTTGGTTCAGTCTTGATTTGGTTCAGTGTTGATTCGGTTCAGTGTTGACTCAGTCTTGATTCGGTTCAGTGTTGAATCCGTGTTGATTCAGTGTTGACTCAGTGTTTATTTAGTTCAGTGCTGATTCGGTTCAGATTGATTTGGTTCAGTGTTGATTCGGTTCAGTGTTGACTCAGTCTTGATTTGGTTCAGTGTTGATTCCGTGTTGACGCTGATTCGGTTCAGATTGATTTGGTTCAGATTGATTTGGTTCAGTGTTGATTCGGTTCAGTGTTGATTCAGTGTTGACTCAGTGTTTATTTAGTTCAGTGCTGATTCGGTTCAGTGATGGTTCGATTCAGTGCTGATTCGGTTCAGATTGATTCAGTTCAGTCTTGATTTGGTTCAGTGTTGATTTGGTTCAGTATTGACTCAGTCTTGATTCGGTTCAGTGTTGACTCAGTGTTTATTTAGTTCAGTGCTGATTCGGTTCAGATTGATTTGGTTCAGATTGATTCAGTTTAGATTGATTTGGTTCAGTGTTGATTTGGTTCAGTGTTGATTCGGTTCAGTGCTGATTTGGTTCAGATTGATTCAGTTCAGTGCTGATTCGGTTCAGATTGAATCGGTTCAGTCTTGATTTGGTTCAGTGTTGATTTGGTTCAGTATTGACTCAGTCTTGATTCGGTTCAGTGTTGACTCAGTGTTTATTTAGTTCAGTGCTGATTCGGTTCAGATTGATTTGGTTCAGATTGATTCAGTTTAGATTGATTTGGTTCAGTGTTGATTTGGTTCAGTGTTGATTCGGTTCAGTGCTGATTTGGTTCAGATTGATTCAGTTCAGTGCTGATTCGGTTCAGATTGAATCGGTTCAGTCTTGATTTGGTTCAGTGTTGATTTGGTTCAGTATTGACTCAGTCTTGATTCGGTTCAGTGTTGACTCAGTGTTTATTTAGTTCAGTGCTGATTCTGTTCAGATTGATTCGGTGCAGTGCTGATTCGGTTCAGATTGATTCGGTTCAGATTGAGTCAGTTCAGTGCTGATTTGGTTCAGATTGACTCGGTTCAGTCTTGATTTGGTTCAGTGTTGGTTTGGTTCAGATTGATTCAGTTCAGTGCTGATTTGGTTCAGATTGACTCGGTTCAGTCTTGATTTGGTTCAGTGTTGATGTGGTTCAGTATTGACTCGGTTCAGTCTTGATTCGGTTCAGTGTTGACTCAGTGTTTATTTAGTTCAGTGCTGATTCGGTTCAGATTGATTCGGTTCAGATTGACTCGGTTCAGATTGATTCGGTTCAGTCTTGATTTGGTTCAGTGTTTATTTAGTTCAGTGCTGATTCGGTTCAGATTGATTTGGTTCAGATTGACTCGGTTCAGTCTTGATTTGGTTCAGTGTTTATTTAGTTCAGTGCTGATTCGGTTCAGATTGATTTGGTTCAGATTGATTCGGTTCAGTGCTGGTTCGGTTCAGATTGATTCGGTTCAGTGCTGGTTCGGTTCAGATTGATTCGGTTCAGTGCTGGTTCGGTTCAGATTGATTCGGTTCAGTGCTGGTTCGGTTCAGATTGATTCGGTTCAGATTGATTCGGTTCAGTGCTGGTTCGGTTCAGATTGATTCGGTTCAGTGCTGGTTCGGTTCAGATTGATTCGGTTCAGTGCTGGTTCGGTTCAGATTGATTCGGTTCAGATTGATTCGGTTCAGTGCTGGTTCGGTTCAGATTGATTCGGTTCAGTGCTGGTTCGGTTCAGATTGATTCGGTTCAGTGCTGGTTCGGTTCAGATTGATTCGGTTCAGTGCTGGTTCGGTTCAGATTGATTTGGTTCAGATTGATTTGGTTCAGTTGTGTGTTTGAAGCTGATCTCCTGAATCTTGTGTTCCTCGTTGCTCAGGTGCAGAGGCTTCTCTTCCATCTCGATGTCTGCCGCCTGAGACCCGGGCCGCAGTCGTGTTGTTGTTCCGTCGTCCTGCTGATCGACCGTCGTCATGGCGACTAAAGTAGGGGACGACCCGGAGAGCCTGATGAGCCTGTGCACCGTGTTCTGCCTGAAGAACCTGCGGAGGACCATGTGCTACAGCGGCGAGCGGAACCGGCTGTGCCTGCGGCCGGACGTCTTCCTGCCCAGCGAGATCTGCGACCGGCTGGTGAACGCGTACGTGCAGTAACGTGTGTGTGTGTGTGTGTGTGTGTGTGTGTGTGTGTGTGTGTGCGTGCGCTGAGGACTGACGCTCAGGCTTTTGATTGACAGGTACATGGATCTGGTGCACACGGACAGCGACTTTGAGCCGCAGGACGGCTTCTTCCAGCTCTTCAGTGACCCGCGCAGCACCAGAGTCACACGCCTGCAGCTGAGGGAGGACTGCGTCCGGGACCGGGACCTGGAGGCCGTCGGGAAACAGGTGAGCCAGGGATGTGGGCGGGACTCTGCGCTGTGCTTCAGATGTGGGCGTGGCATTCATGCAAGGAGACGGGCTGAGCGTGAGCAGGGGCGGAGTTTAAGGTTGTCACCAGAGAGAAGATCAAAACATGAATAAATCATTCACAATATATTGCATTGAGACGACTGTGTGAGTGAGTGAGTGAGTGAGTGTGTGAGAGTGAGTGTGTGAGAGTGAGAGTGAGTGAGTGAGTGTGTGAGAGTGCGAGAGTGAGTGTGCGAGAGTGAGTGCGAGAGTGAGAGTGAGTGTGTGAGAGTGCGAGAGAGAGTGCGAGAGTGAGTGTGCGAGAGTGAGTGCGAGAGTGAGTGCGAGAGTGAGTGCGAGAGTGAGTGCGAGAGTGAGTGCGAGAGTGAGTGCGAGAGTGAGTGCGAGAGTGAGTGCGAGAGTGAGTGCGAGAGTGAGTGCGA
>CM042255.1:52579727-52582227 GCA_023566225.1 Romanogobio albipinnatus | reverse complement strand
TGTTTTTCTACACGGTTCTGACCTGCAATAAATCCCTGATGTACTGAAGTCCACACAACACTGGGTGTAAAGAGAGATGATGATGATGATGATGATGATAATAATAGTTGTCAAACACTCTGTTCCAGTCGTCTGGCTGCTGTCTTTATTTCTGCAGATGTTTATCATTATTGTGTGTGTTTAGATCAGTGCTGATGAGGGGGCAAATCTCCACAATCATTGCAAAACCCCACCCAATATTTGATATTTCCTCACACTGATCTCCATCTCGCACTGTGTGTGTTAGGATGGCAGACATTTTGTCTGTCGTCCTCCCTCAGCGGTCTCGTCAATGTCACCCTGATGGCCAATCAGATCAAAGAAGGTCAAAGGTCACTGAAGATGAGTGTGAAGTTAAACCTGACGCTTTTACAGTGAACGAGTGTAGCTAAAAACATTATTTACACAAATATTATTTGAGGTGTAACTGCATTACTTCTGTGGAAAGATCATTTTGTAAACGCGGCCTGATATTCATCTAGACAGAATTTCTCTGGATGTTTCTTAAACTCAAATACAGAATAATAAACCGCACACTTACTCACAAACTTATTTCCAAGGTTTAAATATTTTAGGGGGAAACGTGAGACCTCATTTTGTGTAAATGTGTCCGTTTAAAACCACACAAAAGTGCCATTGTTTGACGTCATGGTTCATGCGTGTCGGAAGCGGATCCGCAGGTAAGACTCATGTGGGGAAGACGTACACACAATTATTGCAATATTTGCTCTTTCTACATTGAGAGGAAACCGAACCTGTACTTTACAATAATGACTTGCATTTCACCTGTCAGTTTAAATGTGTTTTTAATAATTTTTATATCTATATTTGATAATTTCCCTGAGTTTTGATGTATATCATGTACTCTAAAGTACTTAAAGGTACATGTAGCTTGTAATATTATAACTATCATGATCTTTTTGTCATAAATGTGTTTAGTTTGCTCTCAGGTTTAAATCAAACCCATATTTTCTCATGTTTCTGCATTTGTGAGTGTGTGTTTATAACTGTATATTAATATGGAAGCCTTTTTCTGCAATATAAGACAAAAACATGCGTTGGTAATATAACAGAAAGTGGAGATTAGGCTACCAAATCATAATTACGAGATAAATAGTCAATTTAATGATACACTACAATTGACGCGTTTTTAATGTCATAATTTCGGGTTCTCACCTCGTAATTATGACGTATTTAGACTAACTTTCGATGTATGTCCTTATTATGATTTACAAAAGCATGATTTGTTCCCCTATGTGGCATAAACGGTAAATCGCGACCGTGTGATTGTCGCGGTCGCGCGCACGGAGCCTGACAGGAAAAGGCGCGAATTACAGAGGTAATAAGACGCGCGCCTCACGACAAATAATAACAATAACTTTCCTGAAGGTTTAATAATCGATTCATAACTTAACATTGAGTGTTTAATGACGGTCTGACATAGGTCACCGACGAGATTTAATCACTAGCAATGTACTAAAATAAAGAAAACATGATTATGTTTACATTTTGATGAGAAACATACTGTAATTCTGACATGAAACAGCACATTCACCAAGATAATAGTACATGTAAACTTTATTCATTGTATTCACATGTCTACATGTGTTTAAGAGTGATTATTTTTTTAAATATAATTATTCCTCTCTTGTACATGAAGCCTGAGCTGAACTATGGCATCTGCAGAGGTTGATATTATAACCATATGTACATCATTGTTATTGTACAAAGATTAAATGAGTTTTGCTGTGGAGGTGAGTTGTAATCTGTACACTCTCACACACTTATACAGCTACAGTTCCATATTTATGTTTGTCCATTCCAGACTCTCAGATGTGTCATGACTGACATAGAGACACATGATAATTCTGCTCAGTTTCTGTTCTTCTGCAGGACGGATCACTCGTCATCAAGCCAGCGGATCAGCGGCCCTTAAAAGTCAATCAGACTTCCTCAGCCGGAGCGTCAGCATGATCCGCTTCATGTCGGTCTGAGGGAGTTGCTCTGGAGAGCGAGCAGTCTGTCACCTCTTCTTTAGCGCTGGACGAGCTCGTGTCCTCGTTCTCCTTTTCACCCTCTGTTGTGTCTTTCTCGTCCTCGGTCTGGACGGGCAGCAGCGGGGTCAGATCCAGGAAGGGTTTGTGCTGTGGAATTACGGGTTTGACTGTGTTTTGGGCTTGGATGTTATCGCTGACTGGCTTTGGTTTAAGTCTTGGCTCATCTGTCCGGGTTGAAGTTGATTTTGCAGCAATTGTCGGCAAGTTTTCCTCCCACGCCGGACAATCCTCACTTAGTTCAACCGGTAAAAACTCTTCGGAGAAGTCCGCGTCGTCAGCGATTGGTTGGTGATCGCTCGCCCGTCGTTCTGTACTTTCTTTGAAAGTAACCCGAGGGGTCCTGACAACTTCAGGCTCTTCTTCTCTCTCCAGCCGCTCGACAGGTTCGCATGGGGATGAAGATG
>CM042255.1:52519727-52567227 GCA_023566225.1 Romanogobio albipinnatus | reverse complement strand
CCAACACCAAGAAGAACTGGGTTCCCACCAGCAAACACGCCGTCACCGTCTCCTACTTCTACGACAGCACCCGCAACGTCTACCGCATCATCAGCCTCGACGGGTCAAAGGTCAGAGGCCGGATCAGACCTCCTGGGATTCTCTCAGAAAATCTGTCTTGTTTTCCAGCACAAATATCTAAACATTCTTAAATCAAGATTAATTTACTGGAGAAGCTGTAATGCATCAGTTTGTGCTTAAAACAAGAACAGACATCTGACAATGGGCTCAGAAAAATAGAAGTCAAGTCAGCTTTATGGCAAGAACCCAAACCCCATCAGGAGCAGAATGGAGGAAATAAACCTGGGAGAAACCAGGCTCAGTCGGGGGGGCAGTTCTCCTCTGGCCAATTAACAAACAGCGTATGATTATTATTCTGACAACTTTACAGGTCAGAGGTCATAATAGATTGGAATATTTGAAGGATCAGAGTCATCCCGCTGGAGACGGGTTTATTGAGGATGCCGTGTCGATTTAAGCCTCAGTAGAAATCAAACCTCGTTAGAAATCAAGCCTCGGTAGAAATCAAGCCTCGGTAGAAATCAAGCCTTAGTAGAAATCAAGTCTCGGTAGAAATCAAGTCTCGGTAGAAATCAAGTCTCGGTAGAAATCAAGTCTCGGTAGAAATCAAGCCTCGGTAGAAATCAAACCTCGGTAGAAATCAAGCCTCGGTAGAAATCAAGCCTCGGTAGAAATCAAGTCTCGGTAGAAATCAAGTCTCGGTAGAAATCAAACCTCAGTAGAAATCAAGCCTCGGTAGAAATCAAACCTCGGTAGAAATCAAGCCTCGGTAGAAATCAAGCCTCGGTAGAAATCAAACCTCGGTAGAAATCAAGCCTCGGTAGAAATCAAACCTCGGTAGAAATCAAGTCTCAGTAGAAATCAAGCCTCGGTAGAAATCAAGTCTCGGTAGAAATCAAGTCTCAGTAGAAATCAAGCCTCGGTAGAAATCAAGCCTCGGTAGAAATCAAGCCTCGGTAGAAATCAAGTCTCGGTAGAAATCAAGTCTCAGTAGAAATCAAGCCTCGGTAGAAATCAAACCTCAGTAGAAATCAAGCCTCGGTAGAAATCAAACCTCGGTAGAAATCAAGCCTCGGTAGAAATCAAACCTCGGTAGAAATCAAGCCTCGGTAGAAATCAAACCTCGGTAGAAATCAAGCCTCGGTAGAAATCAAGCCTCGGTAGAAATCAAGCCTCGATAGAAATCAAGTCTCGGTAGAAATCAAACCTCAGTAGAAATCAAACCTCGGTAGAAATCAAGTCTCGGTAGAAATCAAGTCTCGGTAGAAATCAAGTCTCGGTAGAAATCAAACCTCAGTAGAAATCAAGCCTCGGTAGAAATCAAGCCTCGGTAGAAATCAAGCCTCGGTAGAAATCAAGTCTCGGTAGAAATCAAACCTCGGTAGAAATCAAACCTCAGTAGAAATCAAACCTCGGTAGAAATCAAGTCTCGGTAGAAATCAAGTCTCGGTAGAAATCAAGTCTCGGTAGAAATCAAGTCTCGGTAGAAATCAAGTCTCGGTAGAAATCAAGCCTCGGTAGAAATCAAACCTCAGTGGAAATCAAGTCTCAGTAGAAATCAAGCCTCAGTGGAAATCAAGCCTCAGTAGAAATCAAGCCTCAGTGGAAATCAAGCCTCAGTGGAAATCAAGCCTCAGTAGAAATCAAACCTCGGTAGAAATCAAGTCTCGGTAGAAATCAAGTCTCGGTAGAAATCAAGTCTCGGTAGAAATCAAGCCTCGGTAGAAATCAAACCTCAGTGGAAATCAAGTCTCAGTAGAAATCAAGCCTCAGTGGAAATCAAACCTCGGTAGAAATCAAGTCTCGGTAGAAATCAAGTCTCGGTAGAAATCAAGTCTCGGTAGAAATCAAGCCTCGGTAGAAATCAAGCCTCGGTAGAAATCAAACCTCAGTGGAAATCAAGTCTCAGTAGAAATCAAGCCTCAGTGGAAATCAAGCCTCAGTAGAAATCAAGCCTCAGTAGAAATCAAACCTCGGTGGAAATCAAGCCTCAGTAGAAATCAAACCTCGGTAGAAATCAAACCTCGGTGGAAATCAAACCTCGGTGGAAATCAAGTCTCAGTAGAAATCAAGTCTCAGTAGAAATCAAACCTCAGTAGAAATCAAGCCTCAGTAGAAATCAAGCCTCAGTAGAAATCAAGTCTCAGTAGAAATCAAGTCTCAGTAGAAATCAAGTCTCAGTAGAAATCAAACCTCAGTGGAAATCAAGCCTCAGTAGAAATCAAGCCTCAGTAGAAATCAAGCCTCAGTGGAAATCAAGTCTCAGTAGAAATCAAGTCTCAGTAGAAATCAAACCTCAGTAGAAATCAAGCCTCAGTGGAAATCAAGCCTCAGTGGAAATCAAGTCTCAGTAGAAATCAAGTCTCAGTAGAAATCAAACCTCAGTAGAAATCAAGCCTCAGTGGAAATCAAACCTCGGTGGAAATCAAACCTCGGTGGAAATCAAGTCTCGGTAGAAATCAAGTCTCAATAGAAATCAAGTCTCAATAGAAATCAAGTCTCAGTAGAAATCAAACCTCAGTAGAAATCAAGCCTCAGTAGAAATCAAGCCTCAGTAGAAATCAAGCCTCAGTAGAAATCAAGTCTCAGTAGAAATCAAGCCTCAGTAGAAATCAAGCCTCAGTAGAAATCAAGCCTCAGTAGAAATCAAGCCTCAGTAGAAATCAAGCCTCGGTGGAAATCAAACCTCGGTGGAAATCAAGCCTCGGTAGAAATCAAGTCTCAATAGAAATCAAGTCTCAGTAGAAATCAAGCCTCAGTAGAAATCAAGCCTCAGTAGAAATCAAGCCTCAGTAGAAATCAAGTCTCAGTAGAAATCAAGCCTCGGTGGAAATCAAGTCTCAGTGGAAACACATTCTCATGTTGATCTTGTTGTTGTTTTTGGTGTTATTGCCATAGAAACAGGGCAGATATTCTGGAGAGTGAAAGCGCGTCAGAGTTCAGATCTGAACAGGTGCGATACACAATCAGAGTGTGTGAGCTTGACCTGCGGAGACCTTCTCTGATGTGTGTGTGTGTGTGTGTGTGTGTGTGTGTGTGTGTGTGTGTTTTGCAGGCCATCATTAACAGCACCATCACCCCGAACATGACCTTCACCAAGACCTCGCACAAGTTCGGCCAGTGGGCTGACAGCCGGGCCAACACTGTCTACGGCCTGGGCTTCTCCTCCGAGGCTCTGCTGAGCAAAGTCAGTCCGGCTTTACACACTGCACACACTGCACACACTGCACACACTGCACACACTGCACACACTACACACACTACACACACTACACACACTGCACACACTTCACACACTGCACACACTGCACACACTACACACACTGCACACACTGCACACACTACACACACTGCACACACTACACACACTGCACACACTGCACACACTGCACACACTGCACACACTACACACACTGCACACACTGCACACACTACACACACTGCACACACTACACACACTTCACACACTGCACACACTACACACTGCACACACTACACACACTGCACACACTACACACACTGCACACACTTCACACACTTCACACACTGCACACACTTCACACACTTCACACACTTCACACACTGCACACACTACACACTGCACACACTTCACACAATGCACACACTGCACACCTCACACATCACACATCACACACACTGCACACATTACACACTGCACACACTGCACACTTCACACACTGCACACACCACACACTGCACACACAGCACACACTACACACACCGCACACACTGCACACCTCACACACCACACACCACACACACTGCACACATTACACACTGCACACTTCACACACTGCACACACCGCACACCTCACACACCTCACACACCACACACTTCACACACTGCACACACTACACACACTGCACACACTTCATACACTGCACACACTTCACACACTTCATACACTGCACACACTTCACACACTGCACACACTTCACACACTGCACACACTGCACACACTGCACACACTTCACACACTGCACACACTTCACACACTGCACACACTTCACACACTTCACACACTGCACACACACACTGCACACACTGCACACCTCACACACTACACACATTGCACACACCGCACACTTCACACACTGCACACACTACACACACTGCACACACTGCACACACGTCACACACTGCACACACGTCACACTCTGCACACACGTCACACACTGCACACACTACACACACTGCACACACTGCACACACGTCACACACTGCACACACGTCACACTCTGCACACACGTCACACACTGCACACACTACACACACTGCACACACGTCACACACCGCACACACGTCACACATCGCACACACGTCACACACTGCACACACGTCACACACTGCACACACGTCACACACTGCACACACGTCACACACTGCACACACGTCACACACTGCACACACTGCACACACGTCACACACTGCACACACTGCACACACGTCACACACTGCACACACGTCACACACCGCACACACTGCACTCCTCACACACTGCACACACTTCAGACACTACACACACTTCACACGTCACACACTGCACACCTCACACACTGCTCGCACTGCACACACCGCACACACTGCACACCTCACACACTTCACACACTGCACACACCGCACACACTACACACACTGCACACCTCACACACTACATGCACTGCACACCTCACACACTTCACGCACTGCATGCACTGCACACTTCACACACTGCACACTTCACACACCGCACACACTTCACACACCGCACACACTACACACACCTCACACACTTCACACAATGCACACACCGCACACACTACACACACACTGCACACCTCACACACTTCACACACTGCACACCTCACACTCTTCACACAATGCACACACCACACACACTGCACACACTACACACACATTGCACACCTCACACAGTTCACACACTGCACACCTCACACACTTCAGACACTGCACACACTGCACACATACTACACACACTGCACACCTCACACACTTCAGACACTGCACACACCACACACACTACACACACACTGCACACCTCACACACTTCAGACACTGCACACACTGCACACATTACACACTACACACTGCACACACTACACACACTGCACGCACTTCACACACTGCACGCACTGCACACACTGCACGCACTGCACACACTACACACTTCACACACTGCACACACTACACACATTTCACACACTACACACTGCACACACTACACACACTGCACGCACTTCACACACTGCACGCACTTCACACACTGCACTCCTCACACACTGCACACACACTGCACACACTTCAGACACTACACACACGTCACACACTGCACACCTCACACACTGCTCACACTGCACACACCGCACACACTGCACACCTCACACACCTCACACACTTCACACACTGCACACACCGCACACACTGCACACCTCACACACTACATGCACTGCACACCTCACACACTTCACGCGCTGCATGCACTGCACACTTCACACACTGCACACCGCACACACCGCACACACTGCACACACCTCACACACTTCACACAATGCACACACCGCACACACTACACACACACTGCACACCTCACACACTTCACACACTGCACACCTCACACTCTTCACACAATGCACACACCACACACACTGCACACACTACACACACATTGCACACCTCACACAGTTCACACACTGCACACCTCACACACTTCAGACACTGCACACACTGCACACATACTACACACACTGCACACCTCACACACTTCAGACACTGCACACACCGCACACACTGCACACCTCACACACCTCACACACTTCACACACTGCACACACCGCACACACTGCACACCTCACACACTACATGCACTGCACACCTCACACACTTCACGCGCTGCATGCACTGCACACTTCACACACTGCACACCGCACACACCGCACACACTGCACACACCTCACACACTTCACACAATGCACACACCGCACACACTACACACACACTGCACACCTCACACACTTCACACACTGCACACCTCACACTCTTCACACAATGCACACACCACACACACTGCACACACTACACACACATTGCACACCTCACACAGTTCACACACTGCACACCTCACACACTTCAGACACTGCACACACTGCACACATACTACACACACTGCACACCTCACACACTTCAGACACTGCACACACCACACACACTACACACACACTGCACACCTCACACACTTCAGACACTGCACACACTGCACACATTACACACTACACACTGCACACACTACACACACTGCACGCACTTCACACACTGCACACACTGCACGCACTGCACACACTACACACTTCACACACTGCACACACTACACACATTTCACACACTACACACTGCACACACTACACACACTGCACGCACTTCACACACTGCACGCACTTCACACACTGCACTCCTCACACACTGCACACACACTGCACACACTTCAGACACTACACACACGTCACACACTGCACACCTCACACACTGCTCACACTGCACACACCGCACACACTGCACACCTCACACACCTCACACACTTCACACACTGCACACACCGCACACACTGCACACCTCACACACTACATGCACTGCACACCTCACACACTTCACGCGCTGCATGCACTGCACACTTCACACACTGCACACCGCACACACCGCACACACTGCACACACCTCACACACTTCACACAATGCACACACCGCACACACTACACACACACTGCACACCTCACACACTTCACACACTGCACACCTCACACTCTTCACACAATGCACACACCACACACACTGCACACACTACACACACATTGCACACCTCACACAGTTCACACACTGCACACCTCACACACTTCAGACACTGCACACACTGCACACATACTACACACACTGCACACCTCACACACTTCAGACACTGCACACACCGCACACACTGCACACCTCACACACTTCACACACTGCACACACCGCACACACTGCACACCTCACACACTACATGCACTGCACACCTCACACACTTCACGCGCTGCATGCACTGCACACTTCACACACTGCACACCGCACACACCGCACACACTGCACACACCTCACACACTTCACACAATGCACACACCGCACACACTACACACACACTGCACACCTCACACACTTCACACACTGCACACCTCACACTCTTCACACAATGCACACACCACACACACTGCACACACTACACACACATTGCACACCTCACACAGTTCACACACTGCACACCTCACACACTTCAGACACTGCACACACTGCACACATACTACACACACTGCACACCTCACACACTTCAGACACTGCACACACCACACACACTACACACACACTGCACACCTCACACACTTCAGACACTGCACACACTGCACACATTACACACTACACACTGCACACACTACACACACTGCACGCACTTCACACACTGCACGCACTGCACACACTGCACGCACTGCACACACTACACACTTCACACACTGCACACACTACACACATTTCACACACTACACACTGCACACACTACACACACTGCACGCACTTCACACACTGCACGCACTTCACACACTGCACTCCTCACACACTGCACACACACTGCACACACTTCAGACACTACACACACGTCACACACTGCACACCTCACACACTGCTCACACTGCACACACCGCACACACTGCACACCTCACACACTTCACACACTGCACACACCGCACACACTGCACACCTCACACACTACATGCACTGCACACCTCACACACTTCACGCGCTGCATGCACTGCACACTTCACACACTGCACACCGCACACACCGCACACACTGCACACACCTCACACACTTCACACAATGCACACACCACACACACCGCACACACTACACACACACTGCACACCTCACACACTTCACACACTGCACACCTCGCACACCTCACACACTTCACACACTGCACACCTCACACTCTTCACACAATGCACACACCACACACACTACACACACACTGCACACCTCACACAGTTCACACACTGCACACCTCACACACTTCAGACACTGCACACACTACACACACTGCACACCTCACACACTTCAGACACTGCACACACTGCACACCTCACACTCTTCACACAATGCACACACCACACACACTGCACACACTACACACACACTGCACACCTCACACACTTCAGACACTGCACACACACTGCACGCACTGCACACCTCACACACTGCACACATTACACACTTCACACACTACACACACTGCACGCACTTCACACACTGCACGCACTTCACACACTGCACGCACTGCACACACTACACGCACTGCACACACTACACACCTCACACTTCACACACTGCACACACTACACACATTTCGCACACTGCACACTTCACACACCGCACACACTGCACACACTACACACACCGCACACACTGCACACTTCACACACTACACACACTGCACTCACTGCACACCTCACACACTTCACACACTGCACACTACACACTGCACACACCACACACACTGCACACTACACACTGCACACACTACACACATCGCACACACTGCACACACCACACACACTGCACACTACATACTGCACACCTCACACACTGCACACACCACGCACACACTACACACCGCACACACTGCACACACCACACACACTGCACACTGCACACTACACACTCTACACACCTCACACACTGCACACTTCACACACCGCACACACTACACACACTGCACACACTATACACACCTCACACACTGCACACCTCACACACTGCACACACTGCACACTTCACACACTGCACACACCTCACACACCTCACACACTTCACACACTGCACACACTTCACACACTGCACACACCTCACACACTGCACACTTCACACACTTCACACACTGCACACTTCACACACCTCACACACTGCACACACTTCGCACACTGCACACACTCTCAGGGCTCACAGCTGTTGTTCTGACGTGTCTGCGCTGTTCTCCGTCTGTAGTTTGCAGAGAAGTTTGCTGAGTTCAAAGAAGCGGCGCGGTTGGCGAAGGAGAAGTCTCAGGAGAAGATGGAGTTGACCAGCTCCCCGTCACAGGTATGAACCGCCAGACACCATGAGCCTGCCGTCAGTGTGTGTGTGTGTGTGTGTGTGTGTGTGTGTGCTGATATACTCACACCTTCATTCACTCTCTCTCTCAAGCGCAAACCCGTCTCGTGCTTCCCGCGCTTCAAGGTAAGGGGCAAACGCTAATGACCTGAACGCCCTTAACCCGACCCCACAGTCCCTTAAACACTCCCACAGGATCGGCCCCTCCCAGACTTCCCTCAGTCCTTCCCGACACAGATCCGCTGGGATCAATATTCACTGTGCTGTGGTTTCTCTCATGCTGCCGCTCGTCTCCTGACACACACAGATCCGGAGCACATCGAAGGTAAGACTGGAGCGGCCGCCCTGACCCTTCACCCCTGAGATTAGGATGTGTGTCGATCCGTTATATCCTCACGACTCATCGCCGCAGGAAATGTGAAGATCCTCATTTATTTTGCCCGATGCCAAAATTATTGCCGACCCCTGCCCTACGGATTAACAGTGGGATGGCATTACAGTTCATGTGTGTGTAAAGGCAGGCGGCACAACACTTTTGGCGATAGTGTGTGTGTGTGTGTAGTCAGCAGTGTTGATGTCAGGATGATGTGTGTGTGTGTGTGTGTGCGTGTTGATGTCAGGATGATGTGTGTGTGTGTGTGTGTGTGTGTGTGTGTGTTTTGATGTCAGGATGTTGTGTGTGTGTGTGTGTGTTGATGTCAGGATGATGTTGTGTGTGTGTGTAGTCAGCAGTGTTGATGTCAGGATGATGTGTGTGTGTGTGTGCGTGTTGATGTCAGGATGATGTGTGTGTGTGTGTGTGTGTGTGTGTGTGTGTGTTTTGATGTCAGGATGTTGTGTGTGTGTGTGTGTGTTGATGTCAGGATGATGTTGTGTGTGTTGATGTCAGGATGATGTTGTGTGTGTGTGTGTGTGTGTGTGTGTGTGTGTGTGTGTGTGTGTTTTGATGTCAGGATGTTGTGTGTGTGTGTGTGTGTGTTGATGTCAGGATGATGTTGTGTGTGTTGATGTCAGGATGGTGTGTGTGTGTGTGTGTGTGTGTGTGTGTGTGTTTTGATGTCAGGATGTTGTGTGTGTGTTGATGTCAGGATGATGTTGTGTGTGTTGATGTCAGGATGGTGTGTGTGTGTGTGTGTTGATGTCAGGATGATGTTGTGTGTGCGTGTTGATGTCAGGATGTTGTGTGTGTGTGTGTGTGTGTGTGTTGATATCAGGATGATGTTGTGTGTGTTGATGTCAGGATGTTGTGTGTGTGTGTTGATGTCAGGATGATGTTGTGTGTGTTGATGTCAGGATGTTGTGTGTGTGTGTTGATGTTGTGTGTGTGTGTTGATGTCAGGATGTTGTGTGTGTGTGTTGATGTTGTGTGTGTGTGTGTTGATGTCAGGATGATGTTGTGTGTGTTGATGTCAGGATGATGTTGTGTGTGTTGATGTCAGGATGATGTTGTGTGTGTGTGTTGATGTCAGGATGTTGTGTGTGTGTTGATGTCAGGATGATGTTGTGTGTGTGTGTGTGTGTGTGTGTTGATGTCAGGATGATGTTGTGTGTGTTGATGTCAGGATGTTGTGTGTGTGTTGATGTCAGGATGTTGTGTGTGTGTGTGTGTTGATGTCAGGATGTTGTGTGTGTGTTGATGTCAGGATGATGTTGTGTGTGTGTGTTGATGTCAGGATGTTGTGTGTGTGTGTTGATGTCAGGATGATGTTGTGTGTGTGTGTGTGTTGATGTCAGGATGATGTTGTGTGTGTGTGTGTGTTGATGTCAGGATGATGTTGTGTGTGTGTGTGTGTTGATGTCAGGATGATGTTGTGTGTGTGTGTGTGTTGATGTCAGGATGATGTTGTGTGTGTGTTGATGTCAGGATGATGTTGTGTGTGTGTGTGTGTTGATGTCAGGATGATGTTGTGTGTGTGTGTGTGTTGATGTCAGGATGATGTTGTGTGTGTTGATGTCAGGATGTTGTGTGTGTGTTGATGTCAGGATGTTGTGTGTGTGTTGATGTCAGGATGATGTTGTGTGTGTGTGTGTGTTGATGTCAGGATGTTGTGTGTGTGTTGATGTCAGGATGATGTTGTGTGTGTGTGTGTGTGTGTTGATGTCAGGATGTTGTGTGTGTGTGTGTTGATGTCAGGATGTTGTGTGTGTGTTGATGTCAGGATGATGTTGTGTGTGTGTGTGTGTGTTGATGTCAGGATGTTGTGTGTGTGTTGATGTCAGGATGATGTTGTGTGTGTGTGTGTGTTGATGTCAGGATGATGTTGTGTGTGTTGATGTCAGGATGTTGTGTGTGTGTTGATGTCAGGATGTTGTGTGTGTGTTGATGTCAGGATGATGTTGTGTGTGTGTGTGTGTTGATGTCAGGATGTTGTGTGTGTGTTGATGTCAGGATGATGTTGTGTGTGTGTGTGTGTGTGTGTGTGTGTTGATGTCAGGATGTTGTGTGTGTGTGTGTTGATGTCAGGATGTTGTGTGTGTGTTGATGTCAGGATGATGTTGTGTGTGTGTGTGTGTGTTGATGTCAGGATGTTGTGTGTGTGTTGATGTCAGGATGATGTTGTGTGTGTGTGTGTGTTGATGTCAGGATGATGTTGTGTGTGTTGATGTCAGGATGTTGTGTGTGTGTTGATGTCAGGATGTTGTGTGTGTGTTGATGTCAGGATGATGTTGTGTGTGTGTGTGTGTTGATGTCAGGATGATGTTGTGTGTGTTGATGTCAGGATGTTGTGTGTGTGTTGATGTCAGGATGTTGTGTGTGTGTTGATGTCAGGATGATGTTGTGTGTGTGTGTGTGTTGATGTCAGGATGTTGTGTGTGTGTTGATGTCAGGATGATGTTGTGTGTGTGTGTGTGTTGATGTCAGGATGTTGTGTGTGTGTTGATGTCAGGATGATGTTGTGTGTGTGTGTGTGTTGATGTCAGGATGTTGTGTGTGTGTTGATGTCAGGATGATGTTGTGTGTGTGTGTGTGTGTGTGTGTGTTGATGTCAGGATGATGTTGTGTGTGTGTGTGTGTTGTGACAGGAATCAGCGCCGGGCGATCTTCAGTCTCCTGTGACTCCGGAGAGCATCAACGGGACGGACGAGAGAGTGACTCCAGACGCTGAGCTCAACGCCGCCCCGTTCCCGCACAGGTGAGCCGATCCTCGTCTGCGTGTCGATTCAAGCTCCGCCTCCTTGGACAGTCACTGGAGCTTAATCTGTGTGTGTGTGTGTGTGTGTGTGTGTGTGTGTGTGTGTGTGTGTGTGTGTGTGTGTGTGTGTGTGTGTGTGTGTGTGTGTGTGCGCAGCTCCACGTCCATCAGTAAACACTGGGAGGCTGAGCTGGAGGCTCTGAAGGGAAACAACGCTAAGCTGACGGCGGCGCTGCTCGAGTCCACCGCTAACGTCAAGCAGTGGAAGCAGCAGCTGGCGGCCTATCAGGACGAGGCCGAGCGGCTACACACACGGGTCAGAGAACACACACACGGGTCAGAGAACACACACACGGGTCAGAGAACACACACACGGGTCAGAGAACACACACACGGGTCAGAGAACACACACAGGGGTCAGAGAACACACACACGGGTCAGAGACACACACACGGGTCAGAGAACACACACCTTCAGAGAACACACACATGGGTCAGAAAACACACACAGGGGTCAGAGAACACACACAGGGGTCAGAGAACACACACACGGGTCAGAGACACACACACGGGTCAGAGAACACACACCTTCAGAGAACACACACACGGTTCAGAGAACACACACATGGGTCAGAGACGCACACACCTTCAGAGGACACACACACGGGTCAGAGAACACACACACGGGTCAGAGAACACACACACGGGTCAGAGAACACACACACGGGTCAGAGAACACACACAGGGGTCAGATAACACACACGCGGGTCAGAGAACACACACATGGGTCAGAGAACACACACATGGGTCAGAGAACGCACACATGGGTCAGAGAACGCACACACGGTCAGAGAACACACACATGGGTCAGAGAACACACACATGGGTCAGAGAACGCACACATGGGTCAGAGAACGCACACACATGGGTCAGAGAACACACACAGGGGTCAGATAACACACACGCGGGTCAGAGAACACACACAGGGGTCAGAAAACACACACAGGGGTCAGAGAACACACACAGGGGTCAGAGAACACACACACGGGTCAGAGACACACACACGGGTCAGAGAACACACACCTTCAGAGAACACACACACGGTTCAGAGAACACACACACGGGTCAGAGACACACACACGGGTCAGAGAACACACACCTTCAGAGAACACACACACGGTTCAGAGAACACACACACGGTTCAGAGAACACACACACGGGTCAGAGACACACACACGGGTCAGAGAACACACACCTTCAGAGGACACACACACGGGTCAGAGAACACACACACGGGTCAGAGAACACACACACGGGTCAGAGAACACACACACGGGTCAGAGAACACACACAGGGGTCAGATAACACACACGCGGGTCAGAGAACACACACATGGGTCAGAGAACACACACATGGGTCAGAGAACGCACACATGGGTCAGAGAACGCACACACGGTCAGAGAACACACACAGGGGTCAGATAACACACACGCGGGTCAGAGAACACACACATGGGTCAGAAAACACACACAGGGGTCAGAGAACACACACAGGGGTCAGAGAACACACACACGGGTCAGAGACACACACACGGGTCAGAGAACACACACCTTCAGAGAACACACACACGGTTCAGAGAACACACACATGGGTCAGAGACGCACACACCTTCAGAGGACACACACACGGGTCAGAGAACACACACACGGGTCAGAGAACACACACACGGGTCAGAGAACACACACACGGGTCAGAGAACACACACAGGGGTCAGATAACACACACGCGGGTCAGAGAACACACACAGGGGTCAGAGAACACACACATGGGTCAGAGAACGCACACACGGTCAGAGAACACACACAGGGGTCAGATAACACACACGCGGGTCAGAGAACACACACAGGGGTCAGAGAACACACACACGGGTCAGAGAACACACACAGGGGTCAGATAACACACACGCGGGTCAGAGAACACACACAGGGGTCAGAGAACGCACACATGGGTCAGAGAACGCACACACGGTCAGAGAACACACACAGGGGTCAGATAACACACACGCGGGTCAGAGAACACACACAGGGGTCAGAGAACACACACAGGGGTCAGATAACACACACGCGGGTCAGAGAACACACACAGGGGTCAGAGAACACACACAGGGGTCAGAGAACACACACGCCTTCAGAGAACACACACAGGGGTCAGAGAACACACACACGGTTCAGAGAACACACACACGGGTCAGAGAACACACACACGGGTCAGAGACACACACACGGGTCAGAGAACACACACCTTCAGAGAACACACACACGGTTCAGAGAACACACACACGGGTCAGAGACGCACACACCTTCAGAGGACACACACACGGGTCAGAGAACACACACACAGGTCAGAGAACACACACACCTTCAGAGAACACACACACAGGTCAGAGAACACACACACGGGTCAGAGAACACGCACACACCTTCAGAGAACACACAGACCTTCAGAGAACACACACACCTTCAGAGAACACAACCGCCTTCAGAGAACACACCTTCAGAGAACACACACGCCTTCAGAGAACACACACCTTCAGAGAACACACACACCTTCAGAGAACACACACACCTTCAGAGAACACAACCGCCTTCAGAGAACACACACGCCTTCAGAGAACACACACATCTTCAGAGAACACACACACCTTCAGAGAACACAACCGCCTTCAGAGAACACAAACACGCCTTCAGAGAACACACACACGCCTTCAGAGAACACACACACGCCTTCAGAGAACACACACATCTTCAGAGAACACAACCGCCTTCAGTGAACACAACCGCCTTCAGAGAACACACACGTCTTCAGAGAACACACACATCTTCAGAGAACACACACACCTTCAGAGAACACAACCGCCTTCAGAGAACACAACCGCCTTCAGAGAACACACACGCCTTCAGAGAACACACACATCTTCAGAGAACACACACACCTTCAGAGAACACAACCGCCTTCAGAGAACACACACACGCCTTCAGAGAACACACACATCTTCAGAGAACACAACCGCCTTCAGTGAACACAACCGCCTTCAGAGAACACACACGCCTTCAGAGAACACACACCTTCAGAGAACACACACACCTTCAGAGAACACACACACCTTCAGAGAACACAACCGCCTTCAGAGAACACACACACGCCTTCAGAGAACACACACATCTTCAGAGAACACAACCGCCTTCAGTGAACACAACCGCCTTCAGAGAACACACACGCCTTCAGAGAACACACACCTTCAGAGAACACACACATCTTCAGAGAACACAACCGCCTTCAGAGAACACACCTTCAGAGAACACACACGCCTTCAGAGAACACACACCTTCAGAGAACACACACACCTTCAGAGAACACACACACCTTCAGAGAACACACACGCCTTCAGAGAACACACACATCTTCAGAGAACACACACACCTTCAGAGAACACAACCGCCTTCAGAGAACACAAACACGCCTTCAGAGAACACACAACCGCCTTCAGAGAACACACACACGCCTTCAGAGAACACACACATCTTCAGAGAACACAACCGCCTTCAGTGAACACAACCGCCTTCAGAGAACACACACGTCTTCAGAGAACACACACATCTTCAGAGAACACACACACCTTCAGAGAACACAACCGCCTTCAGAGAACACAACCGCCTTCAGAGAACACAACCGCCTTCAGAGAACACAACCGCCTTCAGAGAACACACACATCTTCAGAGAACACACACGCCTTCAGAGAACACACACACCTTCAGAGAACACACACATCTTCAGAGAACACACACACGCCTTCAGAGAACACACACACGCCTTCAGAGAACACACACACCTTCAGAGAACACACACATCTTCAGAGAACACAACCGCCTTCAGAGAACACACACGCCTTCAGAGAACACAACCGCCTTCAGAGAACACACACGCCTTCAGAGAACACACACATCTTCAGAGAACACACACGTCTTCAGAGAACACACACATCTTCAGAGAACACACACACCTTCAGAGAACACACACACATCTTCAGTGAACACAACCGCCTTCAGAGAACACAACCGCCTTCAGAGAACACACACACCTTCAGAGAACACACACGCCTTCAGAGAACACACACATCTTCAGAGAACACAACCGCCTTCAGAGAACACAACCGCCTTCAGAGAACACACACGCCTTCAGAGAACACACACGCCTTCAGAGAACACACACACCTTCAGAGAACACACACATCTTCAGAGAACACACACACATCTTCAGAGAACACAACCGCCTTCAGTGAACACAACCGCCTTCAGAGAACACAACCGCCTTCAGAGAACACACACACCTTCAGAGAACACACACGCCTTCAGAGAACACACACATCTTCAGTGAACACAACCGCCTTCAGAGAACACACACACGCCTTCAGAGAACACACACATCTTCAGAGAACACAACCGCCTTCAGTGAACACAACCGCCTTCAGAGAACACACACGCCTTCAGAGAACACAACCGCCTTCAGAGAACACGCACATGCCTTCAGAGAACACACACATGCCTTCAGAGAACACACACGCCTTCAGAGAACACACACACATCTTCAGAGAACACAACCGCCTTCAGTGAACACAACCGCCTTCAGAGAACACACACACGCCTTCAGAGAACACAACCGCCTTCAGAGAACACGCACATGCCTTCAGAGAACACACACATGCCTTCAGAGAACACACACGCCTTCAGAGAACACACACACATCTTCAGAGAACACAACCGCCTTCAGTGAACACAACCGCCTTCAGAGAACACACACACGCCTTCAGAGAACACACACACGCCTTCAGAGAACACACACATCTTCAGAGAACACACACACATCTTCAGAGAACACAACCGCCTTCAGTGAACACAACCGCCTTCAGAGAACACAACCGCCTTCAGAGAACACACACACCTTCAGAGAACACACACACCTTCAGAGAACACACACGCCTTCAGAGAACACACACATCTTCAGAGAACACAACCGCCTTCAGTGAACACACACACAGGTCAGAGAACACACACACCTTCAGAGAACACACACACCTTCAGAGAACACACACACCTTCAGAGGACACACACACGGGTCAGAGAACACACACACGGGTCAGAGAACACACACACGGGTCAGAGAACACACACAGGGGTCAGAGAACACACACACGGGTCAGAGACACACACACGGGTCAGAGAACACACACCTTCAGAGAACACACACACGGTTCAGAGAACACACACACGGGTCAGAGACGCACACACCTTCAGAGGACACACACACGGGTGAGAGAACACACACGGGTCAGAGAACACACACACGGGTCAGAGAACACACACACGGGTCAGAGAACACACACAGGGGTCAGATAACACACACGCGGGTCAGAGAACACACACATGGGTCAGAGAACACACACATGGGTCAGAGAACGCACACATGGGTCAGAGAACGCACACACGGTCAGAGAACACACACAGGGGTCAGATAACACACACGCGGGTCAGAGAACACACACAGGGGTCAGAGAACACACACAGGGGTCAGATAACACACACGCGGGTCAGAGAACACACACAGGGGTCAGAGAACACACACAGGGGTCAGAGAACACACACGCCTTCAGAGAACACACACACGGTTCAGAGAACACACACACGGGTCAGAGAACACACACACGGGTCAGAGACACACACACGGGTCAGAGAACACACACCTTCAGAGAACACACACACGGTTCAGAGAACACACACACGGGTCAGAGACGCACACACCTTCAGAGGACACACACACGGGTCAGAGAACACACACACAGGTCAGAGAACACACACACCTTCAGAGAACACACACACGGGTCAGAGAACACACACACGGGTCAGAGAACACGCACACACCTTCAGAGAACACACACACGGGTCAGAGAACACACACACGGGTCAGAGAACACACACACCTTCAGAGAACACACACACGGGTCAGAGAACACACACACCTTCAGAGAACACACACACGGGTCAGAGAACACACACACGGGTCAGAGAACACACACACCTTCAGAGAACACAACCGCCTTCAGAGAACACACAGACCTTCAGAGAACACACACACCTTCAGAGAACACAACCGCCTTCAGAGAACACACAGACCTTCAGAGAACACACACACCTTCAGAGAACACAACCGCCTTCAGAGAACACACCTTCAGAGAACACAACCGCCTTCAGAGAACACACACACCTTCAGAGAACACACACACCTTCAGAGAACACAACCGCCTTCAGAGAACACACACGCCTTCAGAGAACACACACATCTTCAGAGAACACACACACCTTCAGAGAACACAACCGCCTTCAGAGAACACAAACACGCCTTCAGAGAACACACACACGCCTTCAGAGAACACACAACCGCCTTCAGAGAACACACAACCGCCTTCAGAGAACACACACACGCCTTCAGAGAACACACACATCTTCAGAGAACACAACCGCCTTCAGTGAACACAACCGCCTTCAGAGAACACACACACGCCTTCAGAGAACACACACATCTTCAGAGAACACAACCGCCTTCAGTGAACACAACCGCCTTCAGAGAACACAAACACGCCTTCAGAGAACACACACGCCTTCAGAGAACACATACATCTTCAGAGAACACACACACCTTCAGAGAACACAACCGCCTTCAGAGAACACACACGCCTTCAGAGAACACACACATCTTCAGAGAACACACACGTCTTCAGAGAACACACACGCCTTCAGAGAACACACACATCTTCAGAGAACACAACCGCCTTCAGAGAACACACACACGCCTTCAGAGAACACACACACGCCTTCAGAGAACACACACACACCTTCAGAGAACACACACATCTTCAGAGAACACAACCGCCTTCAGAGAACACAAACACGCCTTCAGAGAACACACACGCCTTCAGAGAACACACACGCCTTCAGAGAACACACACATCTTCAGAGAACACACACGTCTTCAGAGAACACACACATCTTCAGAGAACACACACATCTTCAGAGAACACACACACATCTTCAGAGAACACAACCGCCTTCAGAGAACACAACCGCCTTCAGAGAACACACACACCTTCAGAGAACACACACGCCTTCAGAGAACACACACATCTTCAGAGAACACAACCGCCTTCAGAGAACACAAACACGCCTTCAGAGAACACAACCGCCTTCAGAGAACACACACGCCTTCAGAGAACACACACATCTTCAGAGAACACACACGTCTTCAGAGAACACACACATCTTCAGAGAACACACACACCTTCAGAGAACACAACCGCCTTCAGAGAACACAACCGCCTTCAGAGAACACACACACGCCTTCAGAGAACACACACACCTTCAGAGAACACACACATCTTCAGAGAACACACACACATCTTCAGAGAACACAACCGCCTTCAGTGAACACAACCGCCTTCAGAGAACACAACCGCCTTCAGAGAACACACACACCTTCAGAGAACACACACGCCTTCAGAGAACACACACATCTTCAGAGAACACAACCGCCTTCAGTGAACACAACCGCCTTCAGAGAACACACACACGCCTTCAGAGAACACACACATCTTCAGAGAACACAACCGCCTTCAGTGAACACAACCGCCTTCAGAGAACACACACGCCTTCAGAGAACACACACATCTTCAGAGAACACAACCGCCTTCAGAGAACACAACCGCCTTCAGAGAACACACACGCCTTCAGAGAACACAACCGCCTTCAGAGAACACGCACATGCCTTCAGAGAACACACACGCCTTCAGAGAACACACACACATCTTCAGTGAACACAACCGCCTTCAGAGAACACACACACGCCTTCAGAGAACACACACGCCTTCAGAGAACACACACATCTTCAGAGAACACAACCGCCTTCAGTGAACACAACCGCCTTCAGAGAACACACACACACCTTCAGAGAACACACACACCTTCAGAGAACACACACGCCTTCAGAGAACACACACATCTTCAGAGAACACAACCGCCTTCAGTGAACACAACCGCCTTCAGAGAACACACACATGCCTTCAGAGAACACACACACGCCTTCAGAGAACACACACGCCTTCAGAGAACACACACATCTTCAGAGAACACACACACCTTCAGAGAACACACACACAGGTCAGAGAACACACACACCTTCAGAGAACACACACACCTTCAGAGAACACACACACCTTCAGAGAACACACACACAGGTCAGAGAACACACACACCTTCAGAGAACACACACACAGGTCAGAGAACACACACCTTCAGAGAACACACACACGGGTCAGAGAACACACACGCCTTCAGTGAACACAACCGCCTTCAGAGAACACACACACCTTCAGAGAACACACACACAGGTCAGAGAACACACACACCTTCAGAGAACACACACACAGGTCAGAGAACACACACACCTTCAGAGAACACACACACAGGTCAGAGAACACACACCTTCAGAGAACACACACACGGGTCAGAGAACACACACCTTCAGAGAACACACACACGGGTCAGAGAACACTCGCACGCCTTCAGAGAACACACACACAGGTCAGAGAACACACACCTTCAGAGAACACACACACAGGTCAGAGAACACACACCTTCAGAGAACACACACACGGGTCAGAGAACACTCGCACGCCTTCAGAGAACACACACACGGGTCAGAGAACACACACACGGGTCAGAGAACACACACCTTCAGAGAACACACACACGGGTCAGAGAACACTCGCACGCCTTCAGAGAACACACACACAGGTCAGAGAACACACACCTTCAGAGAACACACACACGGGTCAGAGAACACACACACCTTCAGAGAACACACACACGGGTCAGAGAACACTCGCACGCCTTCAGAGAACACACACACGGGTCAGAGAACACACACACCTTCAGAGAACACACACACGGGTCAGAGAACACACACACGGGTTAGAGAACACACACACGGGTCAGAGAACACACACACGCCTTCAGAGAACACACACACACGGGTTAGAGAACACACCAATCAATGACTCTCTGTTCAGACGGAGCTGCATCACACTGGAAAAACACAATTTCCTTAGGGTCAGGGATATGTGTGTGTGTGTGTGTGTGGACACCGATCAGGCATAACATCATGACCACTGACAGGACCCTGTTAGAGTGAAACATGATTTGGAAAATATGCATTTCATATAAAACGTATGATTTTATAAAATGTGTGTGTGTGTGTGTGTGTGTGTGTGTGTGTGTGTGTGTGCGCACGTGTCTGTGTGTGTGTATATCTGTGCGTGTGCGTGTGTGTGTGTGTGTGTCTGTGTGTGTGTATATCTGTGTGTGTGTGTGTGTGTGTGTATATCTGTGCGTGTGCGTGTGTGTCTGTGTGTGTGTGTGTGTCAGGTGACGGAGCTGGAGTGTGTGAGCGGACAGGTGGCCGGCATTAAAACACAGAAGACGGAGCTGAACCAGACCATAGAGGAGTTGGAGGCCGAGCTGAAGACCAAGGAGGAGGTCAGAGGTCTCACACACACACACACACACACACACACACACACACACACACACACACACACACACTCGCAGTGCTGATGCGAGTGATTTCTGATTTCTCCCCACAGGAACTGGAGAAGCTGAAGGAGGAAGTGGAGAACGCCGACCGGCTGCAGGCGCAGAAAGACTCTCTGGCCCAGGAGCTGCAGGTGAGTGAGTGACCGGCTCTGACCGCTCCACTTCTGACCGCTCCGCTTCTGACCGCTCCACTTCTGACCGCTCCGCTTCTGACCGCTCCACTTCTGACCGCTCTGACCTCACGCTTCTGACTGCTCCACTTCTGACCGCTCCACTTCTGACCACTCCGCTTCTGACCGCTCTGACCTCTCCGCTTCTGACCTCACGCTTCTGACCGCTCCACTTCTGACCGCTCCACTTCTGACCGCACGCTTCTGACCGCTCCGCTTCTGACCACACGCTTATGACCGCTCTGACCTCACGCTTCTGACTGCTCCACTTCTGACCGCTCCACTTCTGACCGCACGCTTCTGACCGCTCCGCTTCTGACCACACGCTTATGACCGCTCTGACCTCACGCTTCTGTCTGCTCCACTTCTGACCGCGCCACTTCTGACCACTCCGCTTCTGACCTCTCCGCTTCTGACTGCTCCGCTTCTGACTGCTCCACTTCTGACCACTCCGCTTCTGACCGCTCTGACCTCACGCTTCTGACTGCTCCACTTCTGACCGCTCCACTTCTGACCACTCCGCTTCTGACCTCTCCGCTTCTGACTGCTCCACTTCTGACCGCTCCGCTTCTGACCGCTCCACTTCTGACCACTCCGCTTATGACCGCTCTGACCTCACGCTTCTGACTGCTCCACTTCTGACCGCTCCACTTCTGACCACTCCGCTTCTGACCTCTCCGCTTCTGACTGCTCCACTTCTGACCGCTCCGCTTCTGACCGCTCCACTTCTGACCACTCCGCTTCTGACTGCTCTGACCTCTCCGCTTCTGACTGCTCCACTTTTGACCGCTCCACTTCTGACCACTCCGCTTCTGACCGCTCTGACCTCTCCGCTTCTGACCTCACGCTTCTGACCGCTCCACTTCTGATTGCACGCTTCTGACCGCTCCGCTTCTGACCGCTCCACTTCTGACCGCACGCTTCTGACCTCACACTTCTGACCTCTCCGCTTCTGACCGCTCCATTTCTGACTGCTCCACTTCTGACCGCTCCACTTCTAACCACTCCGCTTCTGACCGCTCTGACCTCTCTGCTTCTGACCGCTCCACTTCTGATTGCACGCTTCTGACCGCTCCACTTCTGACCGCTACACTTCTGACCACTCCACTTCTGACCACACGCTTCTGACCGCACGCTTCTGACCACTCCACTTCTGACCGCACGCTTCTGACCGCTCCACTTCTGACCACTCCGCTTCTGACCGCTCTGACCTCTCTGCTTCTGACCGCTCCACTTCTGACCGCACGCTTCTGACCGCTCTACTTCTGATTGCACGCTTCTGACCGCTCCACTTCTGACCGCACGCTTCTGACCGCTCCACTTCTGACCGCACACTTCTGACCACACGCTTCTGACCGCTCCACTTCTGATTGCACGCTTCTGACCACTCCGCTTCTGACCGCTCTGACTGCTCCGCTTCTGACCTCACGCTTCTGACCGCTCCACTTCTGATTGCATGCTTCTGACCGCTCCACTTCTGACTGCACACTTCTGACCACACGCTTCTGACCACTCCACTTCTGACCACACGCTTCTGACCGCTCCACTTCTGACCGCACGCTTCTGACCGCTCCACTTCTGACCGCACGCTTCTGACCACTCCACTTCTGACCACACGCTTCTGACCACTCCACTTCTGACCGCTCCACTTCTGACCACACGCTTCTGACCACTCCACTTCTGACCGCTCCACTTCTGACCACACGCTTCTGACCACTCCACTTCTGACCGCTCCACTTCTGACCACACGCTTCTGACCGCTCCACTTCTGACCACACGCTTCTGACCGCTCCACTTCTGACCGCACGCTTCTGACCACTCCACTTCTGACCACACGCTTCTGACCACTCCACTTCTGACCGCACGCTTCTGACCACTCCACTTCTGACCACACGCTTCTGACCGCTACACTTCTGACCACACGCTTCTGACCACTCCACTTCTGACCACACGCTTCTGACCGCTCCACTTCTGACCACACGCTTCTGACCGCTACACTTCTGACCACACGCTTCTGACCGCTCCACTTCTGACCGCACGCTTCTGACCACTCCACTTCTGACCACACGCTTCTGACCGCTCCACTTCTGACCGCACGCTTCTGACCGCTCCGCTTCCGAGCGCATGCTTCTGACCGCTCCACTTCTGACCGCACACTTCTGACCACACGCTTCTGACCGCTCCACTTCTGACCACACGCTTCTGACCGCTCCACTTCTGACCGCACGCTTCTGACCACTCCACTTCTGACCACACGCTTCTGACCGCTCCACTTCTGACCGCTCCACTTCTGACCGCACGCTTCTGACCACTCCACTTCTGACCACACGCTTCTGACCGCTCCGCTTCTGACCGCACGCTTCTGACCACTCCACTTCTGACCACACGCTTCTGACCGCTCCACTTCTGACCGCTCCACTTCTGACCGCACGCTTCTGACCACTCCACTTCTGACCACACGCTTCTGACCGCTCCGCTTCCGAGCGCATGCTTCTGACCGCTCCGCTTCTCCCGGCAGGACACGCAGCTGAGGAACGGCGAGCTGGAGGCGCGGCTGGTGGAGCTGGAGGAGCGTCTGGAGAGCAGCCGGCTGGAGGACGAGAGCTTCAGGAGGAGTCTGCGCTCGCTGCTGGAGCTGCTGGACGGCAAGATCTACGAGCTGACCGAGCTGAGGGACAGTCTGGCCAAGCTGCTCAGCTAGAGTCACATGACCACCTCACACTGCACACGCATGCACACACACACACACAGGCGGCGTTTATACCCATGATGCAAAGTTCAGGATTCTGTCTGAGAGACACTCGTGACCTCACCGTCATGTGACCCGGAGGTGAAGGACACGTACAGACACGTGATGATGATGAAGGTGCGTTTGGGACACACACACACACACACTCTTCCACTCTTGAACTTCCACAATCTGAGCAATAGCAGAGTTCAGTGGCACTATCAGGTATTTTCTGTCTCACACACACACACACACACACACTGAAGTCTTTGAGGTGTGTGTGACTCTTGGCTCCTGATGAAGAGCAGCGGTTCACTTCCTGCTGGTTTGTTGTGGCGTTTCTCTGCGTTGTGTAGATGTTCCGCGTACAGACGTGTGTTTGTTTTCATTGTTTCCTGTTTTGATTGTTTGATTTGTGGAATTATGGGTGTTTTGTAAATGTGGGCATAAACTGGCAATATTTTTGAACTATTTAAAAGGGAATCTCTTGCCAAAACCTGTGAGTGTGTGTGTGTGTGTGTGTGAAGAACCTCAAGGGCTTGCGCTGGACACACTGATGATGATGATGATGATGTTTGATTTATGAGCCCGTGTGACACGGCGAGGCTCACACACACCTTTGATTAAACCACACACTTCCACACGGTTGTTCTTCTGAGTTTATAGTAAAATGAAAGTGAAAACTCGTCACACGTGTTGTGTGGTCTGTAACACGCGTGTGGAGAACCAGCGCTCACGTGTGTCTGACACCAGAGCCTCTGCTCACTTCCTCAGCACGTCACACGCAACATTCAACAATTTAGAATAGTTTTTCTCGTAATTGCGATCGATCGAAAAATATAAACTTTTTTTTAGTTGCGACATTTTACTTTTTTCTAATAATTGCAACTTATTCAAAAAACAAATCTCGTAATTGCGACTTTTTATTGAAGAATGTAACTTGAACTTGGAGGAACGGTGTGTGACGTCTCTCGCGTCTCTAGTGTCCATTGATGTTTGATGCTTATCGATGAACTATAAGGAAGAGGTGATGGTTCACGAGCAGCTTGAGGCGCTACAGCGATCAGCACACATTAAAGAGACACAGAACGCTATTCATTGTTTAAATTTATTTTTAAAAATGACAATTTCAAAGTTGAGACTTTGTTTCGTATTAAAAGTAACTCGCTCTGTCCTGTGTCGGCGTGTTGTCAGTGTCCTCTTTGCTCCGCGATGTGTTTTCTCTACGTGAGAAAGCGTGTGTGTGTGTGGTGTGAGAGCGCCATGGCTTGTCGGACATAGCAACAGTAACTAAAGGGGGCGGGGGCGATCGATCGCAAAATATTTTTTTTGTAGTTGCGACTTTTTTTTAAACTTTTTTTTTATACGACCCATCAAAACCTAAATCTCGTAACTGCAACTTTTATTGAAGAATTTAACTTTTTTTTTCTCATAGTTGCGACTTATCAAAAAAACAATCTCGTAATTGCAACTTTTTATCGAGAATGTTAACTTTCATAATTACGACCCATTAAAAAATATCAACTTTTGTTTGTTACTGCAACTAAAGTCGCAT
This sequence comes from Romanogobio albipinnatus, assembly GCA_023566225.1. Lineage (NCBI taxonomy): Eukaryota > Metazoa > Chordata > Actinopteri > Cypriniformes > Gobionidae > Romanogobio > Romanogobio albipinnatus. Next base: position 52,540,699 of record CM042255.1, on the reverse strand, counting down.
TGAACTTTTTTATTTAAAAAAAGTATCATAATGTTGACTTCCTCACAATCACATTTTTTTCTTTTTTCTCATAATTTTGACTTTTTATGAAAAAATTTTAAACTTCATAATTGCGATCGATCGAAATATATTAACTTTTTATTTACTTTTTCTCATAATTGTGACTTTTTATCAAAAAATGTAAACTTTTGTTTGTAATTGCAACTAAAGTTGCATTGAATTTTTAACAATCAAAATAAAGCATCGTAATGTTGACTTTTTCACAAATCTTTTTACTGTTTTTTTTATAATTGTGACTTTTTTTCATTTATTTTTATCTCCCAATTGCAAAATCTAAACTCAAACTTGTGAAATAAGTCCAGACTGAGGTGTTTGTGATGTGGTTGTCTGATGACGAGTGAAGAATGATCAGCAGAAATCCTCCTCTGCTCCTCACACCAGGGTCATGTGACAGAAGCACAGGTCACATGGTCAGAGATGATGTCATCAGGAGCAAATGAATTATCCTGAATCAGATTAGCATCACCAGTGGAAACATCTGCAGTTATTAATCTGATTGTTCATTAAATATGATTTGAGTAATGTCAGTAAATGTTGAGATGAATAACGGCGGAAACATTAGTGTAGTTGTGACAGGAACGTGTGAAATGATAAACACGTCTTCTCATAACAACGTGTTGATGTTTGATCAGTAATAATGTGATTTAATATCACACTGGAACAATATGCAAATGATGTCTTTCTCTGATTTTCATAATTAGTCAATGCAAATGACAGTCCGTATAATTCATCAACCCTTAGAGTATAACTCGAGTGTTATTGGCCAAACCTGATGATAACCGTGTTTATTATGAAATGCGCAGTTCCAGATGATCTTCCACAGCAGTCAGTCATGTGATCGTCATGAGACCTGAAGCAGCAGCCGATGAGACGCTGTTCTGGCAGCATGAAGAGGATTTGCTATGGAAGGCACAGTTCTGCTTTTCGTACCATGGAAGGAAGTCTGCCGAGGAGCCCTAAAGGGGCGTACCAGCTCCCCTCATGACTCCGCCCCCTCCTGGTTGAGACATGGTGTCCATCAGTACTCCATCCTCTGTGTCAGTGAACCGGACTGAGCGCAGGTAAGACGGTTCTCTCTGCTCGCAGTGGACCAGACTCCAGATCAGAGGCGGAGTCACTCGTGCGCTTTGTTGCTGATAAACTGGATGTATTATAACTTCTGTTACTTTTATATGAAAATGAATATAAAGTTTTGTTATTTATTTACATGTGAAAGACGTGTTTATCCATCATTTTGACTTCATTTACATGTTTTTATAAATATGACAATCACTTCACCCACAGAGAGATCGCACATCAAATATTCACACATAAAAACACGATATCAAACATTTTGAAAGAGAACCATACATCACGGCTGTTTAAACCAATAAGCATTCAGCTGTCGTCAGCCGTTTCCCATCATGCTTTTGATCAGCGCAGACGGCCCACGCTTGGACACCTTTCTGACCAGCATCTCGCAGTGATCACCGGAGATCGGTTCTGCGCAGATTATGCTCACCTCAAATGAGCATATTTTGAGCTCTAATGATGATGTCAGACACTCCCCCTGATGACGTCAGCGCCCCCAGTGGTCAGACACTCCCCCTGATGACATCAGCGCCCCCAGTGGTCAGACACTCCCCCTGATGACATCAGTGCCCCCCAGTGGTCAGACACTCCCCCTGATGACATCAGCGCCCCCAGTGGTCAGACACTCCCCCTGATGACATCAGTGCCCCCCAGTGGTCAGACACTCCCCCTGATGACATCAGCGCCCCCAGTGGTCAGACACTCCCCCTGATGACATCAGCGCCCCCAGTGGTCAGACACTCCCCCTGATGACGTCAGCGCCCCCCAGTGGTCAGACACTCCCCATGATGACGTCAGACACTCCCCCTGATGACGTCAGCGCCTCCCCCAGTGGTCAGACACTCCCCCTGATGACGTCAGCGCCCCCAGTGGTCAGACACTCCCCCTGATGACGTCAGCGCCCCCAGTGGTCAGACACTCCCCATGATGACGTCAGCGCCCCCAGTGGTCAGACACTCCCCCTGATGACATCAGCGCCCCCAGTGGTCAGACACTCCCCATGATGACGTCAGCGCCCCCAGTGGTCAGACACTCCCCATGATGACGTCAGCGCCCCCAGTGGTCAGACACTCCCCATGATGACGTCAGCGCCCCCCAGTGGTCAGACACTCCCCCTGATGACATCAGCGCCCCCAGTGGTCAGACACTCCCCCTGATGACATCAGCGCCCCCCCAGTGGTCAGACACTACCCCTGATGACATCAGCGCCCCCAGTGGTCAGACACTCCCCCTGATGACATCAGTGCCCCCCAGTGGTCAGACACTCCCCCTGATGACGTCAGCGCCCCCAGTGGTCAGACACTCCCCCTGATGACGTCAGCGCCCCCAGTGGTCAGACACTCCCCCTGATGACATCAGCGCCCCCAGTGGTCAGACACTCCCCCTGATGATGTAATAATGACACACACACAAACGGCCGTTTCTTCTGAAACTTTATTTAAGTAAGGGGCAAAATGCAAATCTAAAAGAACTATTAGGAGTACAATGTTTGGAAAAGCAGAGTCAAAGCAAAATTGGAATTTCAAAAAAATCATTGTACATTTTATGATATTGCTTTACATATTTAAATATTTAGTTGAACTCAATAAATACATGTGTGTTCTGGGCAAACATGCGGTGGGTCAGTTCCTAGTGTAATATTGCACATGTGGAGTGGGCGGCTGATGCTGGCGGGCGCTCACGGCTGTAGTGTTTCGGCGGGAAAACGCTTCTGATTGAACAGGAATGCATAGAACATACAGAACAATTAATATGATTAAAAATATCAAAAGCTAAATACAGTACACGTGATGAAAAACGTAAAAATACACTGCAGTGTCTCGTAGAAGAGTCCGCCCCTCAGCATTGTGGGTAAACGTGGTGTCATGATTGGGGAGGGGGCGGCCCGACGGATGATTCAGTGCCGGACTGACGGGAAATATAAATCAAGTTAATATAGACACGAGCAGGAGCGGCGGGCGGCACACGCGTGTGTGAGGCGGTCCTCATGATACCACACACTCACTCACACACTCACACACACACTCACTCACACACACACTCTCACACACTCACACACACAAACTCACTCACACCCACACACTCACACTCTCTCACACACTCACACACACAAACTCACTCACACACATTCACACACACTCTCTCACACACACACACAAACTCACACACTCACAAACACTCACACTAACACACTACTGTTGTGATTCAGAGCCTGTTGGTTTGATTGATGGATCTGAACGTGTGTGTGCGTGCGCTAGTGTGTGTGTTTGTGTGTGTGGATGTAGTGGTGTGTGTGTGTGTGGATGTACAGTGATGTGTGTGTGTGTGTGTGTGTGTGTGTGTGTATGGATGTACAGTGATGTGTGTGTGTGTGTGTGTATGGATGTACAGTGATGTGTGTGTGTGTGTGTGTATGGATGTACAGTGATGTGTGTGTGTGTGTGTGTATGGATGTACAGTGATGTGTGTGTGTGTGTGTGTGTATGGATGTACAGTGATGTGTGTGTGTGTGTGTGTGTGGATGGATGTACAGTGATGTGTTTATGTGTGTGTGTATGGATGTACAGTGATGTGTGTGTGTGTGTGTGTGTATGTACAGTGATGTGTGTGTGTGTGTGTGTGTGTGTGTGTGTGTGTATGGATGTACAGTGATGTGTGTGTGTGTGTGTGTGTATGGATGTACAGTGATGTGTGTGTGTGTGTGTATGGATGTACAGTGATGTGTGTGTGTGTGTGTGTGTGTATGGATGTACAGTGATGTGTGTGTGTGTGTATGGATGTACAGTGATGTGTGTGTGTGTGTGTGGATGTACAGTGATGTGTGTGTGTGTGTGTGTGGATGTACAGTGATGTGTGTGTGTGTGTGTGTGTGGATGTACAGTGATGTGTGTGTGTGTGTGTGGATGTACAGTGATGTGTGTGTGTGTGTGTGGATGTACAGTGATGTGTGTGTGTGTGTGTGTGTGTGTGTGTGTGTGTGTGGATGTACAGTGATGTGTGTGTGTGTGTGTGTGTGTGTGTGTGGATGTACAGTGATGTGTGTGTGTGTGTGTGTGTGTGGATGTACAGTGATGTGTGTGTGTGTGTGTGTATGGATGTACAGTGATGTGTGTTGATCCTCATATGTGAATGATTCTGAAGGGTCATGTGACACTGAAGACTGGAGTAATATTTCCCAGTTTCCTGTGTTTTGAATTAGAAGAGACTCATGAGTGATTGACCGCTGGTGTGATCACACACACACACACACACACACACACACACACACACACACACACGCTCCTCCTCCTGCTGTCACACACAGACAAGAACAAAAAGATAAACGCGAGTGAGCGATTAATAACTGGAATGAAGACGTGTGTGTGTTCAGTGGAGATCTGTGCGGTACACACACACACTTCAGCTCTCCCAGTCGGTGCAGGGCGGCGTGTCGTCCTCGGACTCGGACTCGGGCGACGCCTCTTTGATGCGCCTCAGGGCCTCGTGGATGGAGCGGGTCAGCGGGTCGGTCGAGTCCAGCGCCCCCCGGCCGCGCTCCTGCCTCCGCACCTTCCGCAGCGCCACGCCCTTGCGGATCTGAGCCAGGATGTTGTTCTCGTCGTCCTCGTCCGGATCCGGCCCCAGGACACGCAGCTCCGCCTTCCGCAGGTGGAAGCTCCCGCGCTTCAGACTGGCCAGAACCTCATCCATCGGGGAGCTCGCTGCGGACACACACACACACACACACACACCGTTACTGAGCGCTTGCACCCCTCACCCTCACACTGGACTCTTGATGTCATCGCATTGTGATTTTGTGACATCGCAAAAGAAACGCCAAGATCAGCTTAAATTCCAAAACTGTTATCCGGTAAGAAGACGACAGGATCACACGCCTCAACACTCTGAGTGTGTGTGTGTGTGTGTGTGTGTGTGTGTGTGTGTGTGTGTGTGTGCGTGAGATTCGTACTAACAGCCGATTCGTTCAAACAGCCAATTCGTTCGAACACCTGATTCGTTCAAACAGCCGATTCGTTCGAACAGCCGATTCGTACTAACAGCCGATTCGTTCAAACAGCCGATTCGTACTAACAGCCGATTCGTTCAAACAGCCGATTCGTTCAAACAGCCGATTCGTTCAAACAGCCGATTCGTTCAAACAGCCGATTCGTACTAACAGCCGATTCGTTCAAACAGCCGATTCGTACTAACAGCCGATTCGTTCAAACAGCCGATTCGTTCAAACAGCCGATTCGTACTAACAGCCAATTCGTTCGAACACCTGATTCGTTCAAACAGCCGATTCGTTCGAACAGCCGATTCGTACTAACAGCCGATTCGTTCAAGCATCTGATTCGTTCGAACTGCCGATTCGTTCAAACGGCCGATTCATACTAACAGCCGATTGGTTCGAACAGCCGATTGGTTCAAACAGCCGATTGGTTCAAACAGCCAATTCGTTCAAACAGCCAATTCGTTCAAACAGCCGATTCGTTCAAACAGCCGATTCGTACTAACAGCCGATTCGTTCGAACAGCCGATTCGTTCGAACAGCCGATTCGTTTGAACAGCCCAGCCGATTAGTTCGAACAGCCCAGCTGATTCGTACTAACAGCCGATTCGTTCAAACAGCCGATTCGTTCAAACAGCCGATTCGTACTAACAGCCGATTGGTTCAAACAGCCGATTCGTTCGAACAGCCGATTCGTACTAACAGCCGATTGGTTCAAACTGCCGATTCGTACTAACAGCCGATTCGTTCAAACAGCCGATTCGTTCGAACACCTGATTCGTTCAAACAGCCGATTCGTTCAAACAGCCGATTCGTACTAACAGTCAATTCGTTCAAACAGCCGATTCATACTAACAGCCAATTCGTGCGAACAGCCAATTCGTTCGAACGCCGATTCGTTCGAACAGCCGATTCGTACTAACAGCCGATTCGTTCAAGCACCTGATTCGTTCGAACTGCCGATTCGTTCAAACGGCCGATTCATACTAACAGCCGATTGGTTCAAACAGCCGATTGGTTCAAACAGCCGATTCGTTCAAACAGCCGATTCGTTCAAACAGCCGATTCGTTCAAACAGCCGATTCGTTCAAACAGCCGATTCGTTCGAACTGCCGATTCGTTCGAACTGCCGATTCGTTCGAACAGCCCAGCTGATTCGTACTAACAGCCGATTCGTTCAAACAGCTGATTCGTTCGAACAGCCGATTCGTTCAGTATGGAAACGCTGCTGTGTTTTGCTCAGAGACGCAGATACAGTGCTGTGTCTTTGTTTTGAACTGTTTCAGTGGTGAAATAGAGCAAAAACAGGCAATATGGAAGTCTAAACTGTAAGTCACTTAATATTGTTTGTTACTATTAGTAAACCCTGTCCATGGTATAGACGGTTTCTACGGCAACAACATAAACAAGCGTTACTGCGCGCGCGCTTCAGTGACCCAAACTTAACTTCCGCAAAGAGTCAATAACAACAGAGGCTGCGTTATCTTTGTGTTATCACTTAGTTGTGCAACATTATCTTCATTTATATGTTTTTATTGTTTCAGCATGTTTATTATTAATAATCTCCCACTTCTGTCGCCATTAAGTACTCAGCCTCATGTAATAATATCTTCAGTGTTCCGCAGATGAACGAAGGTCTTGCGGGTTTGACGTCATGAGGGAGAGTAATAAAGACAGGATTTGTGGGTGAACTGACCCTTTAAGGACCGCGTAATGCCGTTTTCAGTACAGTATCTATATAAATCATGTGTCGGAATAACACATTTCTTAGTTTCATAAGATTAATGTTGGGAAACTCAAACTCTCCCTGTTTGAGATTGATTGTATGAATGCATCACAATAAACCCGTGCTCTATGGGCACTGGCATTAATAGAAGATAAAGCGAGAGCTGTTTTGCACTCCGTGATAAAGGCACCTCATTTAAATATTTCACGGGAAACATAAATGCGATTAGTTATCCAGATGGCGACCACTTGATGTGAACAAATGTAAACGTCCTGATTGGCGACTGCACTGTATTAAGGAGAGGATGACCGGGGCCATGTGTTGCCAGATTTTGGGGAACAACCTCCTTCCCTCAGTTAGAGCACTGAAGATGGGTCGAGGCTGGGTCTTCCAACATGACAATGACCCGAAGCACACAGCCAGGAGAACCAAGGAGTGGCTCTGTAAGAAGCATATCAAGGTTCTGGCGTGGCCTAGCCAGTCTCCAGACCTAAACCCAATAGAGAATCTTTGGAGGAGCTCAAACTCCGTGTTTCTCAGCGACAGGCCAGAAACCTGACTGATCTAGAGAAGATCTGTGTGGAGGAGTGGGCCAAAATCCCTCCTGCAGTGCAAACCTGCTGAACAACTACAGGAGACCTTTGACCTCTGGAATCGCAAACAAAGGCTACTGTACCAAATATTAACATTGATTTTCTCAGGTGTTCAAATACTTATTTGCAGCTGTATCATACAAATAAATAGTTAAAAAATCATACATTGTGATTTCTGGATATTTTTTTAGATTATGTCTCTCACAGTGGACATGCACCCAGGGCCGTTTTTAGGCATAGGCGAACTAGGCGGTCGCCATCAGCTGAAGGGGCGCCAATGAACGCATATCAGGGGTGTGTGTAAAGGGTGTCAAGGCCACCCTGAAATATGATTGCCGCCCCCACTGGTTCCCCTAACACTATTGGATCAGAGGACTGTCAATCACTTTAGCATTTCAGGATATCATTATATTTAGACTCTATTAAGCTTTCTTCTCTTGCACCTCCTAAAGGTGTGTGTTTTTGCGCTAATGCATTGTTAAAGGATCAGTGTGTAAATGTCCCATAAAAAACTTCAACGGCCAATTTAAAAATAGTATAATAAAATGTGCTAATTCACAATATTTATTATCCTTTATTAAACCGCTTTGTCGAATGTAATGCATCTTTACGGGGGCATTGAAAGCTGAATCGACTCATTCAGTTCTAATAGTGTCAGGGCGTCGCGTTATTAAAGGGGAAGTTCAAGCGTTAATGAGAAACAAAGATCGCACTGAATCAATATTTATTCTTCTTACTTTCATGTGACTGAAACAGCTTTTATACGTAGTTTCCAAATTGTATTTGTATATATTTGTTAATAAGGATTAAAATTAATACCAGTAAATGTTGCTTTTTAAGATTTGGCTGGGGGTGCCAATAAGGATTTCGCCTAGGGCGTCAAAATGGCTAGAAACGGCCCTGCATGCACCTACGATGACAATTTCAGACCCTCCATGATTTCCAAGTGGGAGAACTTGCAAAATAGCAGAGTGTTCAAATACTTACTTCCCTCACTGTAATTGCACAGCAGGATAATTAGCTACCAAAAGTGTATGTTAAGAATCATTTTGGGAATCGGATCGTTTCTCCCAGAATCGGATTGAATCGTTAAGTGCCTTAAGATTCCCACCCCTAACACGAACGCGCAAACGCCGTTCAGTCGCAGCTCGTTACCGCTCATTGGAGCGAGATTTTAGTGGCTTTACCCAGAACAGGAAGTGAGCTCACCTCTCCTCCACTGGTTGGACTCCAGAGACGCGGTCTTCCTCAGCTTCTTCCTGGCGTTGAGCAGCTGACTGCTGTCGAAGAAGCGTGCTGTGAACGGCCCGAGTGGACTCTCTGCCTCCGGCTGCCGCACGGGGCTCCGCGTCTGAGCCGGGCCGTCGCCGGGCGTCTCCTCCAGAGAGGGCGGAGGCGGTGGAGGAGGAGGCGGAGGCGGAGGAGGAGGAGGAGGAGGAGGAGGGGAGATGGGCGAGGTGGAGGAGTCCAGCAGCAGCAGCTCTCTGGCGGGAGGAAGGGATGTGTGTGCGGCTGGAGGCGGGACCTCAGCGATAGCTCCGCCCATCGGGGGCAGTGACAGGAAGTTGTCAGGCCTGCAGAGCTCCGCCCCCAAGGCCGAATGTTCTAGCGGAGCCGGGGCGTCGTCCGTCTGCACGCTGGCGGCCTGCGTCTGCGGCTGCTCCGGCCTGGCGCCCGCTCCCGCCTTCTTCCTGGAGTACGCCAGGCGCAGACGCGTGGACTTCAGAGTCACCTGACCCGGGTAACGCTGCATGAAGCAGGAGACCAATCAGCACTGGGCACGCGTGATCAGGGTAAACGACTGCTGGTGTGTGTGTGTGTGTGTGTGTCTGACCTGTTTGAAGCTGCGCAGGCGGTCCAGCGTCTTCTGTCTCTCCTGACTGACTCTGGACAGCCGCTGCTCCTCTTCCTCCTCTTCCTCCTGCGGACACAGGTCAGCTGATTAACTAACCCTCCACCTGACTGTGGAGCGCAAGCTTGCAAACATCAACATTTATGAGATATCATGTTGTTATGGGCTGTGATGATGCTCTGTGCGATCGCACCTGCAGCAAAGCTCTCTGGGAAACGCAGTCCATGCCGCCCTGCCGCTTCTGCGCGTGATTGATGATGCAGATCTCCTGTGAACAGAGGCGGACTTACCATTAGGCAAAGGTAGGCGACCGGCTGGGGCCCGCGAAAGCCAAGGGCCCCCTAAAATGCTTATTAAATACGATCCGCGTTCAGCGCGGATGCACAAGCGGGTGTGTGGTGTTCATTACCACGACAACCCCCTTTGCGTCCGCATTGAACGTGCATCTTGTAGAAAGTGTAGCGTACAGGATCACGGAATCCATTCATAAAGACAAACGTAATGTCATGGGATGAAAGGCGCAGACGAGCGGTTTCGTTTACTACTGCAGCACAAATTCATTCACACAGAGACATAAAACATGCAGTATTCATATTTAAATATGATTTTCGCCGTTTAATATATGAGTCCATATCGCGATTTGATTGAAGTGTGCTGATCCAAAATTTGACAAATTCTGTGTTAAACAGTAAACTCCATTTGTATGACTGGATTCCGCGAGTCTGCGTTTTCTGCATCGCTGAAATCATAGGGCCCTACACTTCACGAGCACTGTACCATTTCATTTGAGAGAAACTATCATCATAACTCATACACACAGAAAAATGTCTTCAAGGCAACCCAAAGACAAAATAAAAGTCTGGACAGTGTAGCCTAGCCTTAATGTGATCATCTGAACAGGCCTAAACCGCTGTTGTGTAGCACTCTGAATGCACACAAATGAAAGGATTTGTTTAATTTTCATTGGAATAGATGTTGCATGCCTTCATTTGATTACCAGAAAAATTCAAATGCATAAAACAAATAAATATATATTTTGTTAAACGTTTAATCAATTGTTAAATTAATGTTTCATGATTTCAATTAATTAGACATGCCTTTTGATTAATACAATTTCATATAACCATCCAGAATAGAAAGAAAAAAGAATTTCTGGAATTTGGAAAACAAATAAAACTGATTTCATAGGGCTCTACAAATGAACATAACATGCATCTGAAGTTATAATTAAATACGGAGCAACAGTGGGTATTATGTTTATCGTTTGAAATGGCGCCCACTCATTTCTGTGAAGGACCCGAGCAGAGGACGCATGCAATAATTCTTAAGTGTGTAATAATTTCATTGAATCATCACAACAGTGAAAATAACCTCAAGGTTGTAAATGTGCAATTGTATCGGGCCCCATTCCTCTATTTAGCTTAGGGCCCCCGAATCACTAAATCCGCCCCTCCTGGGAATAGAGCGGCATCAGCGATTGATCAGGTGTGCATGTGTACTCCCCGAGTCTCGCTCTGGTACCTTCTTGTTTTTGAGGTAGGCTTTCTTGGCGGTGATGCGGCCCCTGCGGGCCTCCAGCTGCCGCGTCCTCTGCTGGAGCTTGGCCATGTCTTCCCTCAGAGGGGTCAGAGGGGTCGAGGGGTCGTCGGTGGCCTTCATGGCATCAGGGCTCTCATACGTGTCGTAGTAAACCACCTCCTCCTGCCTCTCTGCACACACACACACACACACACATGAAGCGTGAGGATCCGCTAGTGTTGCTTTCGTCAGCGAACATTTATCACGTGACATAAATGCTGGTCATGAATCCGTGTCTCATCCGTTCATTTAAAATGACTACAAAATGTCATGCCTTTGTAAAATGAAGATTTACTCTTTAGTGCGTCTCGGCCTCATATGAACATCTCTCAGACGCACAACAGAAGCATGAACCACAACACAGCGAATACTGGACTTTAAAAACACTTCGATTATTTGGCGTTAAATGCATTATATAAGTCGCTTTGGAATAAATGGCGGCATGTTTCATGATAAAAAAACGTGACTTTACAGTCGGGAAATTACGGTAGGATATTTCGGAACTGAGGAAGAACCGATGACGGAATAGTTTGATCTTCGGCTGACCAATCAGCAGAAAGGGCCGTATAATCCCCGCCCACCTGTAGAAATCGAACATTCAAACTGTTTATTCATTTTTCTACCTCTGAACGAAAAACTAGCGATGGGAAGTTCGGTTCTTTTCCGCGAACTGGTTCTTTCGGACAGTTCGTTTCAATGAACCGGATCAAAAAAACAGTTCTTTTGCACTCAAACGTAATTTCACAATGACGTAATTACGGCAAGTCTATTGCGGGCTGGATAAACAAACACTTTACACTTTAAAATATATAAAGTCAGTGATCATATCAGATTATGATGATATTTTATCTGATTGATGTTAAGTTTATTACGATTAAGTTTTACATTTAAAGCATCCAGACACAGGCAGTGATACAAACGATCTTTACAGGTATAAAATCAATAAATCTTCATCAGTGCAGAAACCATGATCCACTTACTATTTTTTTGTTATTAAATATATAAGTTTCGTCAGATTTCCCCCTCATTCATGTCCTCGAAGCTGTTTCACAGACTCATATCAGCTGTTGTTGGGTTCAGGCGCGCCGTGCAGTCAGTCAGTCGCTCGACACATGCTCAGTATCATCAGCTCATCGGTTCTCAATCGGACATGTCCGAAGTAAACGGTTCTCGGTTCAGTGTTCTGCTGATCCGAAAACCGCTGCAACAGATTCTTGACTCGAGAACGAGAAAGAAATTGAGATTCAAGAACTGTGAGAGCGATTCGAAAGGAGTCGCTTGCTTCGCCTTCGCTGTAGTTTGATTGAGCTCCGTCATTTTTATCTTTGTATCACCTTGTTTACAAATTACAGTGAGGAAAATAAGTATTTGAACACTCTGCTATTTTGCAAGTTCTCCCACTTGGAAATCTTGGAGGGTCTGAAATTGTCATCGTAGGTGCATGTCCACTGTGAGAGACATAATCTAAAAAATTAAAATCCAGAAATCACAATGTATGATTTTTTAACTATTTATGAAACCGATCTGAAATCGGTCATCTCTATATTAGTCGTTATTTAGGGGTTTTTTGCACACAGAATCTATTCTCGTCGCTTCATAAAGTTATTGTAGAGCCGCTGTAGTGAGATGGACTCTGGATCTTTAGTCTTTAGTGCTTTTATGGCTCTTGAGAGAGTGCAGTGCATTGAGCCAATGGAGGCCTTTCTGAGCATCGGATTCACACTAAAATATCTTCATCTGTGTCTGAAGATGAGCGGAGTCTGACGGGTGTCCAGAGACATGAGGGGACGGCATTCATGACAGAATTTACAGTTTTGGGTGAACTAATCCTTTAGGTCTGACAGAGAAAGGGGCCGATGGGGTTCGTGATTGTGTCTCCTGGGGTCGTGAGGTGTGTCCATCATCGACAGGGGCTAGTCAGTGATTTTATCGTTGTCTTAATTCAGAATATCCGTGTTTTTCTCCCACCACCCGTGTACAAATCCCTGGCTGAATTACTTAACGTACTGTTTGACAAACACCAGGTCGTGTGCTGCCGTCTGAACCCACATCTGAGTTTAAGAATATATCACTTCAGAATTCACTGTTTATATCCTTTTTGACCCCTGCAGGGCACCGTACAGCTACGCTTCGCTGTCATTTGGATGTGTTTTAAAGATCTAGACTTTTATTACTGAAATAACGGCGAGTATTTACAAGAGCGAGATATTTCATCAGCGCTCAAAAAATAAAAAGAAAGAAAAGCACGTAAACATTTGAAATGTGCCGTTATAACAGCAGTGATTATTATATCTGTTAATAACCGCAGCTTTATGATCACCTCATGTGAATAAGAGGCTGTGTTCCCGCTCATTTCCATGTGGGATAAAATGACATCCTTTATTTTGAGATAAAACACAAGACAGAAAACCATTTTAACTATAATGTGGGTCTAATTCTAAACAGATTTAAATAATTAAATAATAATTAGGATATTATTTTCCTATTATTAAATTAAATATGCATGTATTCTTATTACGACATTTGGAAAAACTTTCATTGCATTGAAGTGGAAAAGAAAACGGGTGTTTTCGGCCACAAAAGCACAGGAAAAACACCACGAACCTCAAGAGACATCTCAGTGTTTTTATTTATTTGATTAAATCTGTTTCAGATTCAGATCAGAGTGTCTTCCGTGTCTATGGATGTATTCTTGAGTCTATAATATAATAAGATAACCTTGTGTGAAATGGGTTTGGCTAAAAGTAGATGTTGGTGTTACTCTACTAGGTGCTCATGCTACTCACTGACTGGGTTAAAGAGAATTGCATCACTAAAAAGAGACTAAAACTAGACGAATATAGTCATGGATAACTCTGACTAAAATGCTCAGACTTTTAGTCGACTGAAACTTGACTAGACTAAAAAGAGTCTGAATGTGACGCCGCACGCCCTGCTCACCGCTCATCTGTCTGCGCAGACTGGTCAGCTGTGCCGTCAGCAGGAGCTCCTCGTACTTCAGGATCTCGAACTGGATCTCGTAGAGCTGGAGCTGAAGCTCGTAATACAGCGACTCCAGCTGATCCAGACGCACCATAGCGTCCTCTCCGTCCTGCAGACCCTGCATCTGAGAGACCAGCACACGCGAGTGAGTGAGAGAGTGAGTGAGTGAGTGAGTGAGTGAGTGAGTGAGTGTGTGAGTGAGTGAGTGAGTGAGTGAGTGTGTGAGTGAGTGAGTGAGTGTGTGAGTGAGTGAGTGAGTGAGTGAGTGAGTGAGTGAGTGAGTGAGTGAGTGTGTGAGTGAGAGTGTGAGTGAGAGTGTGTGAGTGTGTGAGTGAGTGAGAGTGAGTGTGTGAGTGAGTGTGTGAGTGAGAGTGAGTGAGTGAGTGAGTGAGTGAGTGAGTGAGTGAGTGTGTGTGTGTGAGTGAGTGAGTGACTGAGTGAGTGAGTGACTGAGTGAGTGACTGAGTGAGTGTGTGAGTGAGTGAGTGAGTGAGTGAGTGAGTGAGTGAGTGAGTGAGTGAGTGAGTGAGTGAGTGAGTGAGTGAGTGTGTGAGTGAGAGTGTGTGAGTGAGTGAGAGTGAGTGAGTGAGTGAGTGTGTGAGTGAGAGTGAGTGAGTGAGTGAGTGAGTGAGTGAGTGTGTGTGTGTGAGTGAGTGAGTGACTGAGTGAGTGAGTGACTGAGTGAGTGACTGAGTGAGTGTGTGAGTGTGTGAGTGAGTGAGTGTGTGAGTGAGTGAGTGAGTGAGTGAGTGAGTGAGTGAGTGAGTGAGTGAGTGAGTGTGTGAGTGAGTGAGTGAGTGAGTGAGTGAGTGACTGAGTGAGTGAGTGAGTGTGTGAGTGAGTGAGTGTGTGAGTGAGTGAGTGAGTGAGTGAGTGAGTGAGTGAGTGAGTGAGTGAGTGACTGAGTGAGTGTGTGAGTGTGTGAGTGAGTGAGTGTGTGAGTGAGTGAGTGAGTGAGTGAGTGAGTGTGTGAGTGTGTGAGTGAGTGAGTGAGTGAGTGACTGAGTGAGTGAGTGAGTGAGTGTGTGAGTGAGTGAGTGAGTGAGTGAGTGAGTGAGTGAGTGAGTGAGTGAGTGAGTGAGTGAGTGTGTGAGTGAGTGTGTGACTGAGTGAGTGACTGAGTGAGTGACTGAGTGAGTGACTGAGTGAGTGAGTGAGTGAGTGAGTGAGTGAGTGAGTGAGTGAGTGAGTGAGTGAGTGAGTGAGTGAGTGAGTGAGTGAGTGAGTGAGTGAGTGAGTGAGTGAGTGAGTGAGTGAGTGACTGAGTGAGTGAGTGACTGAGTGAGTGAGTGTGTGAGTGAGTGAGTGAGTGTGTGTGTGTGTGTGAGTGTGTGTGAGTGAGTGAGTGAGTGAGTGACTGAGTGAGTGTGTGAGTGAGTGCGAGTGAGTGTGCGAGCGAGCGTGTGAGTGAGTGTGCGAACGTGTGAGTGAGTGTGCGAGTGAGTGTGCGAGCGTGCGAGTGAGTGTGCGAACGTGTGAGTGAGTGTGTGAGCGAGTGTGAGTGTGCGAGTGAGCGAGTGAGTGAGTGTGTGAGTGAGTGAGTGTGCGAGTGAGCGTGTGAGCGAGTGTGAGTGTGTGAGTGAGCGAGTGAGTGAGTGAGTGAGTGAGTGAGTGAGTGAGTGTGTGAGTGAGTGAGTGTGCGAGTGAGTGTGTGTGTGTGTGAGTGAGTGAGTGAGTGTGTGTGTGTGTGTACCTCCTCTCTCAGGCCGTGTTTCCTCTGCTCTAGGCAGATCTCTTTGGCACGCATCAGCTGCAGTGTCTCTTTAGAGACGGCGTACTGTAGTTTCTCCATGCGCTCCACCGCTGCTCCCCACGCAGCCTTCCCGAACTTCTTCTGGTCGGCCCGCATGCGCTCGAACATCACTAGAGAGAGAGAGAGAGAATTTTGAATTTTAAATATACTTTTATTATAACAATTTACTCTTGATATTCACAATTATTCAGACTTCAAAAAAAAATGTTTTCATGTATATTCAAAAAGTTAAAATCAATTCATCGTGTTCATATACAGTACACTTCATTAACACCCCCGATTTCAACAAACTTTAGTAAACAGTCCACTAACTTGTAATAAGCAAACTCTATTGTTAGTCTGGCAGCTACAAACCCCAAAACCATCGGAACCACACTCATTACATCCTGCCCTAACATCCTGCACGTGTTTTCCAGATAGCTAGTTTCGCAGTGCCAGATAAAAAATTTATTAAAACCAAAGTCCTTTTCTTTCGAACAGAATACCCAGGACCATAAATAAACCATTCAAAGGAACAAGTCTCACCCAAAGATAGAAACCAATCACTTAAAAGGGAAAAAAGATCCCCAAACGTGAACACTGCACAAATAAATGAAAACATGACTCTGAACAAAAAACACAACCCAGCCCAACGCTAGGATTGAGATGCTCCACACATCTGTCGGTAGCTTCTGCTCCGTGTGCTATTCTCCACTGGAGCTCCCTGTGCGCTTACTGACTGGACATGTGTACAGGGATCGCCAGCAGCCTTTAGGGGAAGAGTCAAGTCCAAAAAAGTCTATCCATTTTGTTGAAATAACACCATTCAATAAACTGGCATTTGACACTTCATGTCAAGTACAAGGCCTTCTTCCCCGTTGACTCGAACAAATCCAAAACTGGTGTTTTAAAGCTCAGCAAACAGTGATCATTTTCTTCCCAACCCTCCACAGCCTTGATGGTGAGTGAAGGAAAACCGTAATCATTCCCTTGTGTCCACTCGTTGATCATGTCTGTATTGTCCAGAAGACTACGGTGCTCCTCTCTTAATGCCCCACGCACTTCTGCAACAAACTGCTGTATCATTCCTGTAGATGTTACTCCAGTCCTTTGGCTTATGACATCCACTCTGCTACTCAACACATGACCCAGCTTCGTGTATCCAGCAGTCAACAGCCGTGAACGCCGACAAGCAGATGATAAAAATCTTGAGGAAAAAAAAGGTTGGAAAACAGCAGCCAAGGCCCTACTGATATAAGGGGTGATCTTGACACTGTAAAGGCTTTCCAAGCCTCCAACATAGATTTGTGATATGGTGTAAAGTCCACTAACTCAGACTCTTGTAACTGCATAAGAAATAAATGTCTATGAAGTTCCATTCCGCCTACCCTCCGCAAAAGGGCTATTGCAGTGTCCATCCCAGCAAGTCTGCTGCTGTATGAGAGTCTTCGAGCTGTTTGTAAACGAAAAGCCATTATTCTTGCCTTAATGTCCACCAGACCTTGCCCCCTTCCTGAATAGGAAGATGCAGCACTGCAGATCGGACCCAATGGTATCCAGACCAGAAAAAAGTGTCTTTGAATCATTTGGATTAGACCTGCCGGTGGTTGCAGCACATTACATTTATGCCACAAGGTTGATGCCACCAAATCGTTAGCCACCAGAACTCTTCCCCTGTAGGACAACTGGGGTAGCAACCATTTCCACCATGACAATCGGGTGCATACTTTCTCCTCTATGCCCTCCCAATTTAATTTTTGAAAATCATTAGATCCAAAATAAATGCCTAATATCTTAAGCCCTTCTACTTTCCATTTGAGATTTCCAGGCAATTGTGGAAGGATCTCTGAGAAATCTTGACCTACACAGAGGGCTTCGCTTTTGTCCCAATTCACCTTGGCTGTTGAAGCCTTCTCATAAACATAAAGAGCATCAGACAAACACTTAACATCTTGTTCGTTGTTAACAAATAAAGTAATATCATCTGCATAAGCTCTTAAAACTATTCTTGAGCTCTTATAAATACCAGGTGAAATAAAACCAGACATTTTTTTCCTGTAATTTACAGAGTAAAGGTTCAGTGCGATGCTGTACAGTTGCCCTGATAATGGGCACCCTTGTCTTATGCCCCTTGTTACAGAAATGGGACGACTTAATCCACCTCCCACCTTTACAATACAAGAGGCACCAGCGTACAAAAGTTTCACCCATTTTACAAAACCTTCCCCAAAACCAAAAGCATCCAAAACATTAAAGATAGTTGTGATCAACTCGATCAAACGCTTTTTCTTGATCCAGGGAGATTAAACCAATCTTTGTTTTAAAAACTCTACAAATATCCAAAACATCCCGGACCAAAAACAAATGATCTGAAATTGTCCTTTCTGGAACACAGTATGTTTGATCCTTATGCACTATTAACTCGAGATACTTTTTAAGCCTATTTGCAAGGCATTTAGATAATATTTCATATTCAGTAGTCAACAGTGCAACTGGTCTCCAGTTCTTCAAAAGAGACAAATCCCCCTTTTTAGGCAACAATGACAAAACTGCACGTTGACAGGACACAGGCAGCATACCATCTTTGTTGCACACACAAAAAACTTCACAAAGTTCCTTTCCAATGCAATGCCAAAAATGTTTATAAAATTGAGCATCAATGCCTGGGGATTTCCCTGAGTTGAGTTGACCCACAGCAGCTGTTAGTTCTTGATAGGATATATCTATATCCAAAGCAGTCTTTGAGTCAAAGTCTATTCGAGGCAATCCTTGAAAGAGTTGTGCTGAACAATGTTCAGCAGTGTAAAGGTTTGAATAAAACTCCACTGCATGACGTCGCATCTCCCTAGTATCATACGTCATCTTCCCATTAGGAAGACGTAGGGAAGTCATCTGTTTATGCTTTGCCATTTTACTTGGATCATCCGTATCTGGCACAGAAACAAAGCGAGACCTTATCAACGCCCCTTTACTCTCTCATTTAAATAAGATCCCAACTTGGCTTACTGCTTAACATAGGATCATATCTATTGATTAATTCTGCCTCTGTAGATGAAATCTCAAATCTCAATTGTCTCTCTTAACACTTTAGTAATTGGTAGTGTATTGCAGACAAAAAGTTTTTATATTGACTTTTCCCATATCCCGCCACTGCCTTATATTTTCAAAACTACTTTTTTTAATTCTCCACTGTTGCCAAAAAATCTCAAAATACCGACAACATTCTTTATCCTGGAGCAGTCTAATATTAAAATGCCAAAAAGAAGATTTATTAGAACTCTGAGATTTACTTATTACAACCAGAACTGAACTGTGATCTGTAAAACCCATTGGGATAATAGAACTATCAATAATTTGACTGCTCAACTGCTTTGACACATAAATTCTGTCCAAACGAGCAGCCGTAACTCTATTGTTGTTCACCTTAACTCATGTATATTGTCTCACATCGGGGTATTTTACCCTCCAAATATCCAAAAGATCAGCTGCCCTTATTAACCCTGATAAACAAGATGAAGACTGAATGTGTGGTTCTTCAGTATTCCGATCAACAGTAAAGTTCTCTGTACAATTCCAATCCCCTCCCACAATGACATTTCCATCATTAAAACATTTTTTAAACACAGTTTGTAACGCGTCAAAAAACATGAGTCTTTCAGACCCTACATTTGGTACATACACATTAATGAAACAGTGCATTTCCCCATCAATTTCAGCTTTTACTACAAGAAGACGGCCATTTATAGGTTCTTCTGTACTCAAAACAGTGACTTTTAAATCTGGTGAAAGAAAATGGCCACTCCTGCACTCAAATTTGTTTTATGGCGTAATTGATACTGCCCTTTCCAGCACAATCCCCGTTCAGGTTCATTACCAACATCACCATGTGTCTCTTGCAAATAAGTAACATGCAATTTTTTCTGCTCTATTATTTCAGATACTAATGAACGTTTGTGCATTTCCCTCCCTCCATTTATATTAAGAGAACCTACTCTAGAGCTTCCATATGTAGGTTTGAGAGGAAAAAAAGACATATAGAAAGAAGCAGTATTACAAAAGAAGACGCCATGTGATGCATGACGTGGTCAACTAAACCAAAGCCTTTAACATTCTCTTTTTTTCCACTTTTCTACACTTTCTATCTGCTGTTCCGTGTTTTTTCAAACAAACCCTTTTCTTTTCACTTAAGATCTCAAAACCCACATTCCTCTGATGAACTGAAACTTCTCAAACTTCTCGATATCTGGGAAAAATCTATTACATTAACTTGTTTCCCAAAAGTATGATCCAGAAAAGCATTCATCTCTTCTAAAGGATCAAAGAGGAATCATCTTGAGAGAACTCCTGAGAGTCCACCTCACCACTACACACAGACTCTCCCTGTGGATATAGATCCATGTCCTTATAGATGCAGTCTCATCTGACAGTGGTTCATCCATGCCACCCTTACATTCCTTATTGCCGATCGGCTCCATCTGCTCGTTCTCCACTACACACTCTCCACTACACACACTACACTACACTACACACTCTCCACTACACACACTAGACTACACACACTAGACTGAATCCCACTCGTGCTTGGTTCAGAGTGCATTCCATAGACATCACCATTTTCACCAATCAGTGGTTCAGCACTTTCTCCGTTCATATTTACATTTATGCATTTGGCAGATGCTTTTATCCAAAGCGACTCTAGTGCCCTTATTACAGGGACAATCCCCCTGGAGCAACATGGAGGAAAGTGCCTTGCTCAAGGACACACTGGTGGAGACCACTGGGATCGAACCAGCAACCTTCTGTGTATCAGTCCCATGGTTTAACCCACTGGACCACCATCTCACATTAACAGTTGCAATATTACTAGGATTAGAATCACTATTGTTTCCACTTCACTGCCGTTAGTTAGAGTAACTTCAGGGTTCTAAACACTAACTCCTGAACCGCTTCCCTCCGGAGGACCTTCAGACTCATCCCGACCTCCTTCAGACTCATCCCGACCTCCTTCAGACTCATCCCGACCTCCTTCAGACTCATCCCGACCTCCTTCAGACTCATCCCGACCTCCTTCAGACTCATCCCGACCTCCTTGAGTAAGCGCTGGGTCAGACGGAGCGATCTCTGATCCTGCTGCACGTTCTTTGTGCGGACAGGCATGCCGTTTATGCCTGAAACCGCCGCATTCAAAACACTTCATGCTCCCGGCTGTTGCATAAATCATACGTTTTTCCTTCATGTTTTACACGAAAGGAAATATCAAGCGTTCGCTCCGGAGACTCTAACATCATATTAACGTGTCTCCTAAAAGACATCACGTGTTTGAGAGCCGGGTGTTCACCCTAAAGAAACCACTTTGAAAGGACTAGCCGTTTTTCCGAAACGGATTA